>NCQS01110568.1:0-13389 GCA_002740445.1 Pachycereus pringlei
CAAATTCTGTAGGCTTGCGAGGAAAAGGCGAATTTGACGGCCATTGTAACTGTGGTTAGCACAGCAAAAGAGCATAGTGAAGTTGTCCCTTCTTCTGCAGCAATTGTCAGTGAATCCCCCCAAACACGAGCTTAAAGGAGCAGGTAATGTAGAACGTTTTGTCTATGTGTGTGTTTCTGCTACCACGCTAACATAGTCAACTTAAATTTGCGTAGGGTAGTAGTGTCGTAGACATGTGATGTTGGCATACATTTTAGTTTTGTTTTTGTCAGTGGAACCATTCCAATAATGAAGATGGTACTACCATAGCTCGCTGTTGTAATGCTTCGTTTTGTTGCTTATGCTTTGTGGTTGGAATTCGCATTGGCGTGCGATGATGTTGCAGCCCTGGGGCCCATTGTTGCATTGGTGAGCACTCTACAAGAGCACACTCTCCCCACCCCATCATGTGCAACTGTGGTCTGTGCATCCCCCCACCCCTGAAAAGTGGCTCAGAGGAGTAAGTAATTGAGACAAGTGTGATGACTGTCAATTGCGGGGAATTACAAGTTCAAAGATTAAGATATTTAAACATTTACACTAGTTCGGTGTGTGGTTTGCAGTCTGTGCCAAACTATTTGATGTGTAATTTGTCTGAGGGCAAGGAGAAGCTGCTCCGTGAGGTTCGCAAATGCTAAAATGCTTTAAATGTCAGTTTTGGAACCATGTCTGTTGAAATTTTTCTCAAAGTTAGGGTTGAACATTGCCACATACCCCACGATTTATGGTTTTACTAAACTCATTGCTTGGCAACTAACGTTCACAGGGTGACGTACCTCACTGAAGGTGGGGCACAACACATTTCCATTGTTGACGTTAGGGGGGTTGGTGAATGTAGTGCCTAGAAATGTCCCTGGAGGCGAAGTAATAGAGTACTGAATCAACAAATTTGCAATTGACCATTACAGCTCCCTCCTCGATGAACGACAGCGTTTGTTTCTAAAATGGTGTTGGACTTCAATTTTTATGAGGACTCCTAAGCTAGTACGTTATGCTCGAATGACGTTTCATGCCTCCTACAGCTATACGTGAATTTCATTTAGGTTATCTATCATGTTATTGACATCCATGCCTGTATGGCAGACTCGGGCGAAATTGGCAGCGGGTGGACACATGCTGTTGGCGGTATTACCAAAGCATATTTCAGACTGTGTGTCCCCAGGTATGTTGATCAAATCATCATTATTAAATTCTACTTGTACGTCGAATACGTCATTAAAGTAGGTGTCTTACAACTGGCATTGTTACAGGTGCTCATCCTATTATTCGATGACCATGTTAAGTGTTGGCTGCTGTTGCACATTGATTAGCAAGAGAGGTGTATGTCTATTTATGATTCATTACCAGTAAGCAAATCAAAGGACAAGCAAGAGTGTAGGAAGCTGGTGGACCATGCAGTTAAGATTATTCCACCCAACCTTGGCCTATTTTAGTTACTTAAGATCCATTGGATAACGTTGGTTGTTGATTGTGCAGAAAGTTGCTGCTAGCATCGCACTTATGAGGACTGGCATATACACTGATGTCCTCACATAGGAGGTCATGAAAGTTGATTACCCTCACCAAAACAAGTGTGTGGTAGTGGCACATTTTACAAATGAGTATGTATTGTAATGCAGAAATGGAAAAACTTAAGAAAATACATTTATGATGGTCTTGCAGTGGTCATAACTGTGGTGTATTCATGATGATCTTCATGGGTGTCCTAGCCTTAAATGGCTAGATGATATGCTTCAACCAGAAGGATATCCAATAATTGCGAGATAAATGCTTGATGGACATTCTGATCGATATAATATGTAATTTCCTTATGTCCCTCACATGAGTCCATCCCTTAGGTAGCTCAGTTATCTCATAGAATTTCATTGGACCCTATTTACTCATATATGTATTTAATTATTCTTAGGGGTTCCCTATCTGATGAAGTTATCCTCTGTTCTGTATGGACATGTGCTGCATTGAGTAAGGTTTCAAGCTCATTCTAGTTTACCTAGAATTGGTACGATGTGTACCCATGTCGTACATGTTGCAAACTATGGTAGTGTAATTTTCTCATAACACCCCCTTTCCAGAGTTGGAATCTTGTTTAGCAGTATAGATGATCGGTCAGGCTCTGGTTGTCATTGGCACAACCGCATAAGCGTACCCATAATTGCACCCATGTTTACAATTGTATGCCAACATGTGTGGGATGGTAAACTATACAGAATTATGATTAGCTTGGGTGCACATTATCATTATGGAATTATATTAACAAGTACACATATGTTCTGCTGCTGGTATAAAAGTGCATACTAGGACAATAGCTATTTGCCTTCACTTAGCCCTACTTACTTATGGAAGTGTTCTCCTCCCACCCCACATATCAAAATAGGTCAGTCACTAACACTGCAGATTTGTATTATTTACTTACTGTTAGGTTGATATGTTCGACGTAGACGTTGTTATCTTCTTAATTGTGATGCACGAAAATAACATCACATATTTCCACATTTTTTGTTGCCTATGATAATACCCAAAATAGTGCACCACTAATACATATGTGCACATTTCATAACATTCAGCAGCATATGATGTGGAAGGACCTCAACACCAACAAACATGAAGTTTCCCCATATTCATTTTCAAACATGAGCAAGCACCATGACCAACATAATCAACATAATAGCACTAGCAACCATCCAGGCTTTAGTACGCCGTTTAGCACTTAATAGATCAGAACTCAGCTTCGAATTATATTCCTAGGAAACCCGAACTGCATGTCCCTTTTCCAGCAATATTGCTTCAGTTTGTTTACAGATGCTTCTCATTTATAGATTGTAATGGCCTTTTTATCCCATATACGGCTATGCTTAAACCGCACATCATGGTCACATCTCCCCTATACATATAGTGTATGGTTAGAATTGATATGCAATCGTACTTACAATTGGGAAGCAAAATAGTTTACTATGGTATACCTGATGACAAACCAACTAGCACATATCTGGCACATCTAGATCTACGATAAATTCAGCTGGTATACCTCATTGACAGAGTATGGTAATGACATTCCTGAAGTGGTGGTTGGTGGAATGTGCCACGTGTTGAGACTTTGTTGGAGATAAGGCATCAGACGTTAGGGGGTCATTGAACTTCATGTTACCCTAATTAATGCTTGTGATCGATTTGAGTAGAAATTGGTGTAATGTTGGTGTAATTAATTGAAAAGGGCAGGTATGAGCATTTATAATGTGGGTGGTGTAAACATCCTCGAGTTGTATGGGAAGGTATAATAAGATGCTAAAATCACCTGCTAAAACCCCTTAACAACTGCTTGTCCTTTTGGGTGGATAATAAGCCAAGTCTAACATTTATCATGATGACATCATACAACCTCACCTTAATTACATCGCACCCACCTGAAACGTGGCCTACTAAGCTTTAATGGAATGCCAACTAAACATATACAAGGTAAAATGCATGTAATGACCCTCATTTATTGTCATGCATATGGATTAATGATTGAATTTGTATATAAAATTTTGGTTATTATGCAATTTATGTGCGTGTTTGTTACATACAATATGGATGTCGAGATCAGTATAATTAGTAGTTGGACTGCACTGTTCAGCAGAGTGCGTGATTTGACAAATAATATAGTTTTGAAACGTTATAAGATAGTACAATTTGGGGGTATGCTTATGATTATTCGAACATTACAATCCGACAGCAACCAACCGGAAGCAGCCATTTAACCAATTTTTCCCAAGGTGCCTACATAAACTGTACTAATATGTGAACTGAATAACTCAACACGAAATGAGTAAGAGTCAAATAAATAAGCCTTCAAACAAGCTGTCAATATTGTGTAGGATCGCTAAGAAGCTTCTTAGTAGCCAATCCTAGCCTGTGATTCATTTTTGTAGGAGACTCAATTAGCTTGGCCCCTAGTAGTCTGTATTCCTCAACAATCTCAAGAGCAAACTTCCTTTGTCACAACAACAAACCTTTCTCATTTCTAGCCCCCTTGTTGGCTAGGAAATACTTGAGAGACCCCAAATCTTTGATACAAAAACAGGTGTGAAGATATACTTTAAATTGAGCACAAAGATCACTATTATTCCTTGTTAGTACCAACTCAACAATATAAACAAGTAAGGCCACAAATTTGTCATCTCTTTTGTAAGTGAACAAGGAATAATCTACATAGGATTAAACAAAGCCATACGGAAGAAGCTTCGATGATAGTTTTGCGAACCACTGTCGTGGGACTTGTTTTAAACCATAAAGAGATTTTTGGAGTTGACACACTTTGTTGGAACCTATCCTTAGAATCTAGGAGGCAGGGTGATATAAACTTCTTCTTCTAGATCTCTATGTAGAAAAGCATCGTTGGCATGCATTTGATGCAATTCCCATTCTTTTACCATTGTAACTGAAAGAAAACATCTCACGTTAGCCATCTTAGCCACTGGAGCGAATATTTCATTATAGTCGAATCCTTTAACCTGGTCACCTCATATCACTAAGCAAGCTTTATACCTTTCAATGCTCCCATCTGAATTATACTTCACCTTATACACCCATTTACAATTAATGGGATTTTTTTAGGAGGGTAAGTCTATAATGGACTATGTTTTGCTCAACTCCAAGGCTTCAATTTCTATTCCCATTACTTCTCTACATTTTGGATCCTTGACAACTTTATGAAAGGACCTAGGTTTCATAACTTTGGTAATAGCAGCCAAAAATATCTATATGTATCAGGAAAATTATTACATATAACATAGTCAGTCATGGGAAATGATTTACCTAAAGACACCTTTTGGACTGGGTTTGCATTGGAAGAGGGGTCGCTAGGATGAGCCATGTAATAAACATACCCCTGGAGATGCTTAGATGGTTTTTAGGCCCGTGGTTCTCCTTCTTGTGGGCTTGCATAGTCGGCTAGGTAACTCCCCCTATCCATTGGGCCACTAGCATTCGCAGGCCCAAGTTGCACCTTACCTGTGTGCACAGGCTCGTCACTAACTTGGAGCGGCTAAACCAAGTTCGTTGGATCTGACCTAGTTTCCTCAACGGCCCAATCATTAGTAAACTGTGGTTACTGTGGTTCTCCTCTTGCTGGGCCCCTTTCTTTACCAAGATCATCATTAGATATCCATCTCCCACTTTGCTTTAAATTTTCAAAAACTTATTGCTTTTCATTGCTTGCAAAAGGGTTGGTACCTTCATGAATATTACATCTCAACTTACAAATATTTCCCCGATTTCTATATCATAGACCTTCTAACCTTTCTTCCCATAAGGATATACAACCAAGACACACCTTCTACTCCATGCCCCAAATTTTTCCTTTTTCCTTTGGGCATATATGCATAACATAGGCATCTAAATATCCTTATGTTCTAAACAAAACTTCATAGGGTGTCTTTCCATGAAGAACTTGTGTGGGTGCCCTTTTAATTAAATGAGCTACAGCTAATACACATTCTCCCCAACATTCCAGTGGAAGATGTGCCACAAATCGAATAGCTTGTGGAACATTCAACACATGGTGATGTCTCCTTTTGACCCTTCTATTTTGTTCTTGCGTATCGACGTAAGTAGTCTCATAAATTATCCCTTACTCACCATAATTTTTTTTTTCATGGGACCCGAAGTGAACTTGGTACTATTATGACTCCTAATAGTCTTTACTCTTGTCTTGAATTGTGTTTGAACCATCACACAAAAATTCTTCACAAGTTCAAAGGCCTCTCACCCTTTTCCCTCATAATATATACCCACACGCATCTACTAGCATCATGCAAAATAGTTAAGAAATAGCTACCACCACAAAAGGATTTAACATAATAATAACCCCAAATATCACAACGAACAAGATCAGAATGCATTAAGGCTTTATTTTCCTTAAAACCAAAAGGGTATCGAGTGTGTTTTGCTCCCAAACACACATCACACAAATCCTTTTGATCGTCTTCATAACTAATTCTTCGAATAATGCAGATAAATTTGATAATGTTTGGTTTGAAGAATGTCTCATTCTTTGATGCCATAGATCAAGTGAAACAACTTTCTTGGCTTAAATTTATGTTGTTGGACTTTCTTTTAGAAGGAGACCCCCTTCTATGCTCACTTGATCCAATTGGTATCCTCGTAGTAAGGTCCTGTATCACATACAACTTACAAGTGACTGATACGCTAAAATAAAGATCTTCGAGTAACTATGCAATAGATATTAAATTACAATATAAGCTAGGAACATAGAGGATATCCCTAAAGACGAACTTGTCACTGAGTTTCACTAAACCACATTTGGTGGCAAAAGCGATAGAACCATTTGGCATACCAACGGGCATAGGGGATATGTCACATAAATTTTGCAATAAATTTATGTTCCCGGTCATGTGATAATAAGCCCTACTATCTAATAGCCAATTAAACTTACCCGACAACTTCTTATAGTTGTCCTTTGGCACCTTAATAAGGCTTAGCAATTTTTGTACCTAATCATCTGTGATCCTAGATAATAACAATCTGCCCAGCTCTCCTTCGTCCCTTGCTAGGCTGTTTCCTTCTTGAACCTATGCAACATTAATCTGCTGCTCCTTGCCAGGACGATCTTTGCCCCCGATGCTTCTTCCTCCACATGGACCACCCCTTCCTCTACCTCGGTCGTTACAACTCCCTCTTGTCCCTAAACCAGCAGGATATCCAACTAAATCAAAGTAGTTAGCCTCTTCAAACCTATTTTGCCACAATGGGTGCAACTCACACCATCTGCTCTAAACTTCCTATCTTTAACATGGAGTGAGGTTACATAATTTGAGATTGCAAAGGCCATGATGCTATCATGCTTGTGTTCTCTCCCAAGCATTACTCTCTTATGGTTCTTCCCTTATTGAACCATACTAAAAATCTTATACAGTGAGGGAAGGTGGTCTAGGGCCAGAATTTAAGATCGCACATTCGAGTATGCATCATCATCTAATCCCATCAAGAACTAATGGACCTTATCATCTTCAGCCATCTTGACATATTTATTTGCTGCCTCACAGAAGTAAGTTGGATGCTGCTGCTTTCAAGCTCATTCTAAAGTCCCATCAATTTATTGAAAAATCGGACTACTTCTAAACTACTTTGTTTGCAAGAAGAAATATCAGCTTTTAACTTATGAATCTTTTGTATGTTAGGGACTGAATGTCTCTTTCAGATATGCTCCCAGATTGCTTAAGCAGAATCAGTAGATGCAATGCTGGCATATAGCCTCCGTTCAATGACATTAAGAATCCAAGAAGAAATCATCGAGTTCATAATAATTCAAGCACTTACTTGTGCATAATTACTTCCCTTCTTTATATCCAGTTTTGTGATAGCTCCATCAATGAAAGCGATTTTTTTTTTTTCACTGTGAGAGTCATTATCACGGCCTTTTCCCATATATCAAAGCTTTTACCATAAACTTGAATTCCAATGACTGTTGCTTCTGAAGATAGTAGGGTTTTGATGCGGAGTAACTGCCAAGCTTGGGCCTACTCTCACTAGTAAGGGTCATGAACTAAGTTGGCCCAATATCGACCCTAGGTCAAGGACTAGGTCCTTCTCGGTCAATGTTGACTTGGGGCCTTTAAGAAGATCCTCGTAAGGTTAGAAAAGGTGGTTGTGCCAATAGTAGCCCTAAATAAGGAGTTAACCACTTAATTCTCTCAAAACCACATCATTAGCTCATTTTCAGTTTCTGGTAGAATACTTTGCTTCATTTCTAGCTCCAATTTAGCCAGTCAAATGAGCTCAGTATTATGGAAAGCCTCGAATGTCTATTTTCTAACAAGCCTTCAATCGCACTCAAAATCTAAATATTGAGGAAGTTAAAGGCTAAATACAGAGAAAGGTTTAGTCCAAGATTGGAAAATGTATGGTTCTAATTATGGGCTTAGTTGAAGAGGTTACAACTATATTTTTTGAGATTAATCAACATGGAATGGTTCTTCATACACAAGGGAAGAGTCGACAAGTGGCATCACCTCATTTAGAGGAGTAGAGCATACTTAAGGCTCCTTAGAAGATGGAGGATGAATCATGAACAATACGGCTCATAGCTATTGTAATTATCTTAAGCATCTTGATTTATTTTCCTAGGATATGTTGTAAGCCTCATATTGATCCACTTGCCCCACTAAACAACTAATTCCCTATCTCATTAGGTATTTATAGACCTAATTATCTCCATGAAAAATCAGAGTTGATGAATGATATGAGAGTTTGAAGCTTGGTTTTCCTCAAAATCTCAAATTCTTTATCTCTCTTAGGAGATTGGTGATTTGAGTCTTCCCTTTAATCTAATTCTTAGTCCTTTGGCTTTAGAAGGTTAAAGGGTGGGTTAGATTATCCACTTGCTACCTATTACAAGCGTTGAATCTACTCTATTAGAGGCCTTCTTTATTCAAGAATTCTCTCTCTCTGTCTCTCTCTATCTCTTGGTTCATCTTTGTAGGGATTGGTCTTCAACATCCATTTGGCTCATCTACATGCATTTTATACCTTTATTTAGACAAATGAAATTCACCATGCATCATTTGGTATTAGAGCACAATGATCCTATCTATTAGTAAGCATCCATTTCAACCATCCTTGTGTTAGAATTGCTTAAAGTTCCCCCATTTTTGTGCTATTTTATCACTAGTTCTTCCTCTTTAAATCTCTTATCTAGTCCACAAAGAACACAATTATAGCCCAAACACAAACTCTAACCTAAACACATCCCTGAAACTCCGCAAATATGCCACAAACACAAAATCAAAAATTTGGCATTACCACGCCACTTGGCACGTAAAATCCTGCACTTTGAAAATTTGACCCAAAGATTTGGCGCAGCCTCTCTGTGCTACCTGGCATGACCGTGCCCCCTTCCTACACTCTTAAATCCTATTTTTGAGATTTGGCACGATCCCTCATGCCATAGAGCATGACAGTTCCCTTTCCACTATTTTCCTGCCAATGCTCCTTCAGCACGCCTATGCCTCCCCTGTTTTTCCCCTTCTTTTTGCTCTTTTCACCTTTCTATCAACCATGACCAGTGATGGAAATCCTTCTCACTCCTCGAACATTCTTCTTGAGCAAGTCCATGCGATAAGTAAGGCCCTTATATAGCTTTAAGAGCAAATGAGGAAACTCACTCAAGAGGTTGCACAAGTAAAGGACTCCACCCACAAAACCCTTACCAATAAGGCTACGTTGCTCACCCTACTAACATCGAATACTCTTTGCTCCATGAAGACTTTGACGATGAGGAAGAAAGACTAGGAAGACTAAGGCTTCGAAGGGATGACCTTCAGGATCTCAAAGTTGAGGCTCCGAAATTTAATGGCAATCTTAACTCAGAGAACTATCTTGATTAGGTTCAAGCCTTGGAGAGGATCTTTGAACTCAAAGATTACAATGATGAGAAGGCCTTCAAGTTGTCCGTTCATAAGATGAAGGGGTATGCTTCATTATAATATAAACATTTGAAGAAGAGTAGAGCTAGAGAAGCCAAATCCAAAATCAAGTCTTGGTCCATGCTCAAGCAGCATATGAATAAGAGATTTCTACCTCTTTCTTAAAAACAAGAACTCTACCTCAAGAACATCTCTCTCAACTAAAAGAATTTAAAGGTAGAAGAGTACATTAGGGAGTTTGAACAACTCCAAATGCGGGTTGGCTTGGATGAAGAACTTAAACTCAAGATGGCAATGTTCATTAAAGGATTATCTTCTAGCATTGCTAACACGATGGATCTACAACCTTACTTATCTTTTAATGATGCGTGCTACCTAGCTATCAAGGTTGAGAAGCAACTTAAAGGTCAAAAATCCTTTCAAACTGCTTCCTTTTTTCATCCTTCGAGTACCCCCATGGGCTACTTTACCCCCAATAAAGTTATCACTGCCCTTACACTTGTCAAAACTCTTGACAAGGATAAAGGGATTGCTAGTGAACCACCAAAGATATTGGAGGATAAAAAGTGTTTCAAATGTCATTATTATGGACACTTCCAAGTGGATTGTCCTAACCCAAGGACTCTCACCATTAGAAAGGTGGAAGAAATTCAAGCTATTGAAGAAGCTGCTAGTGAAGAGGACGTAGATGATGAGGATCAAATTTTGTTCGCTCCGGATGTCGATGGACTCTTGGTGATTCGGAGAGCACTCCATGTCCAAGAGGCTCCTTGTGAGCCAAGCTGAAGAGAGCAAATTTTTCATACCCGATGCACTGTCAGAGGCAAGGTGTTTGGGTGCATCATAGATAGGAGAAGTTGCACCAATGTAGCTTCCACAACACTCATGGATAAACTTCAATTACCCACCAAGGTACATCCCACCCCTTATTCTCTTGCTTGGTCCATATTGTAGTGAAGTACTATGTGATGTTCTTTTCATGGATGCATGTCATTTGTTGCTTTGTAGACTATGGTTATTTGATAATCATGTGATTCATGATGGACATACCAATACTTATACATTCAAGTGCATGGGTCATAATCTTACTTTGAGACCGCTATCTCCACCTAAACTCCTTAAATCTAAGCCGGGAAAGGGAAGTGAGAAAAGCCTATTTATAAGGGAAACATGGGCAGAGAGAGCCATTAGGAAGAGCAAGCCTTGATTTATCTTACGTATAGTAGGATCAAACACAAGCTAAGGAGTGAAACCCATGCATCCTTTAGCTCAATTACTCTTGAAAGAGTTTAAGGATGTACTCCTAAGGATTTACCCTCAGGCTCTCTCCTTTAAGAGGAAATGAGTGCCAAATTGATCTCCTACTGGGCGCTCCCTTGCCAAACAAGCCAACATATAGGCGCAATCCTAATGAGTCGAAAGAGCTTCAACGACAAGGGCAAGAGTTAATTGATCATGGCTACATTTGGGAAAGGTTGAGTCTATGTTCGATCCCTGGCCTTTTCGTATTTCAGAAGGATGTTATTTGGCATAGGTGTATTGATTCTAGGGTTATAAATAACATCACCATCAAGTATCGATTCCCTATTCCTCGATTAGATGATATGCTTTATACATTGTATGGGTCCAAGGTCTTTTCCAAAATTGACCTCCAGAGTGGCTATCATCAAATTAGAATAAAAGAAGGAGATGAGCAGAAAACTGCCTTTAAGACCAAGTATAAGTTGTATGAGTGGCTTCTGATGCCATTTGGTCTATCTAATGCTGCTAGCACTTTCATGAGGCTCATGAATACGATCTTGAGACCATTCATTGGGAAGTTTGTTATGAAGTATTTTGATGATATTTTGGTGTATAGTCATGATGAAATATCTCATGTTGAGCATCTTTCTCATGTGTTTCAAGTATTACGACAACAAAAGTTATATGCTAAACTTGAGAAGTGTGAACTATTCACTCCTCAATTTGTCTTTCTTAGCTATGTTGTATCTAATGAGGGAATTCAAGTTGATAAATCTAAACTTGAGGCTATCAAGAGTTGGCATACTCCTATCTCCATGAGGAAGTGCGAAGCTTCCATAGGTTGACCTTTTTCTACCACTGGTTCATTAAAGACTTTAGCTCCATTATGGCTCCCTTGACCGAATGCATGAAAAAGGAAAGCTTTGATTGGACAAACACTACCCAAAGGGCCTTTAAACCCATCAAGGATAGGCTTTGTTCCACTCCTATCTCAGCTCTTCCCAACTTCGATATTCTATTTGAAGTTGAATGTGATGCTAGTGACATTGAGATTGGTGCGGTTCTCACTCAAGCTAAGCGCCCTATAGCTTTCTTTAGCGAGAAGTTGAATGGTTCGAGGCTCAACTACTCCACTTATGACAAGGAACTCTATGCCATTGGTAGGGCTTTGGAACATTGGAGTCATTACCTTATGCCCAAGCCATTTGTGCTCCATTAGGATCACAAGGCATTGCCCTACCTCAATGGTCAACATAAGTTAAACTCAAGATATGCTAAATGGGTTAAGTTCCTTCAATATTTCACCTTCTCTTGTAAGTATAAGGGTGGAAAAGAGAATCTTACAGTCGATGCCTTATCAAGGGGATATGATCTCCTTTCGGTCCTTGAAGCTAAGGTTCTTGGATTTCATTCCATCAAAGCTCTATATCATAAGGATGAAGTACTTCAAGGAAGTGTTAGAGAATCCTTCTAACTTTGGCTCTTTCACTGTAAAAGATGGTTTCCTCCTCAAAGGAAACAAACTTTGCACCCCTAAAAGTCCTTTAATGGAATTGATTATTAAGGATGCTCAGGAGGAGCCTTAGCCAATCATTTTGGCATTAACAAGTGGGTGGAATGTTCATAAGGTGATCTCAAGATGCAACATTTGTCACATGGCTAAGAGTAATTTCCGTCAAGGTCTCTACACTCCTCTTTCAGTCCCCTCAAGGTCTTAGGATGACATTAGCATGGACTTCATTATGGGCCTTCCAAGAACCCCTTGGGGAAAAGCTATCATAGTAGTGGTGGATCGATTCTCCAAGATGGCTTACTTCATTGTATGCCACAAAAGTGGTGATGCTACGTACATTATGGACCTCCTCTTTCAAGAAATTGTGAGGCTCCATGGTATTCCAAGAACTGTCATGTCGGATAGGGATGCCAAATCTCTATCTCACTTTTGAAGATCTTTTGAAGATCCCTACGAAGGCTCGTGAGGACTAAGTTCCTCTTTAGCACTACTTACCATCCTCAAACGGAATGGACAAACAGAGGTGACAAATAGAACTCTCACAACCTTGCTAAGGGGTATGGTGAGTAAGAGTTTGAGGGATTAGGATGTCAAGCTTGCTCATATCGAATTTGCCTACAATAGGGCTCCTTCCTATGCTACCTCTCACTTTCCCTTTGAAGTGTGATATGGTCTTAACCTCCTTACTCCCATTGATCTTATACCTGTTCCTCAAGAATCAAGGGTGAGTTTTAAGGCCGAAGCAAGAGCTAAAGAAATGAAGAAGCTACATGAGCAAGTGAGGGTACAAATTGAAAAAGTGAATAAGCAATACAAGCAAAAGGCCAACAAGAACTGACCACACCTTGAGTTCAATTTGAGTAATCTTATATGATTACATTTGACGGAGGAAAGGTTTCCCTCAAGAAAGAAGAACAAGCTCATGGCTAGAGAAAATGGTCCATACGAGGTGGTACAAAAAGGTGGAAGAGAATGCATACAAGATTGAACTTCCGAGAGATATACAAATATCCGCTACCGTTAATGTTGGGGATCTCACTCCTTACCTTAAAGACAATGAAACACATGATGAAAATTTTAGGACAACTCCTCTTCAAGTGGGAGGGGTTGATACGGAGCAACTGCCGAGCTTGGGCCTACTCTCATTAGTGAGGATCATGAACTAAGTTGGCC
>NCQS01110584.1:0-10383 GCA_002740445.1 Pachycereus pringlei
ATTTGTTTAGGTTTATTAAGTATGCGATTATCATATTCGTGGTTGCTCAATTGGTATGACTTTCTCATGACTGCACACAATCAAGTCAAATCCTAGACTTCTTGTATCAAATTTCACCGTTTTGTTTTTCATCCGATACCTAAAACATGCAACAAAGTGATCATATTTCTCAAGATAATAAATGTTTAGGAGTCGAGGAAACAATCCAATAACTCCAAAATACTCAAAAAGAAGAACAGTAAATCAAAAACTTAGCTAGTACTTGCAAAAGTCCAAAATCAAATCAACAAAATCATGGTCAAAATTACAAAACACAAATCCTTAAATGAGAAAAGAGAAGGGAGGAGAAAAGAAATGCTTAACCAAGAGCGCACCTTGAACAGTTATTACAAGCCCGAAATGGAATCCTTGCAAATCTTCACTCTAATTCACTCTCTCTTCCTTTAATCTAATCTGAAATCCTAATATAGGTAGAATGGAATGGGATAATGGGGATGAAATGAGGCTAAAAGCAGCCATTTTTATCGTGAAAATGCTTCAGCCAAGTTTGTAAAAACTGCTTTGAAGTCGAAATTCCGCGAAAAACATGACGATCCGGGGGAAAGGGGGCCACCACGGGTAGATAGTGGTGGCCACTGGTCACTTTGCCCTATTGATTTTGTAAAACCTAGTAAACCCGTCTTAACTATGTATGTTATCCTAAGTTAACAATGATGTATACTTGGGTAAAACATATCCCATGCGGGTTTTTGCCTAATTTGTTTGGACTCTTTGGCTCCTTGCATTATTCTTCATCGATTTTGTAGAGAAACTCAGGTTCCCTTAGTCAATTTCTATAAGATATCATCAACAACACAAAAACAGAGTGTAAAATAGAAAAGAGGCATCAAATCACATAATCAAGCACTCTAACCCCCTAAAATGATGCCAAAACACTCATGAAATCCTATGCAAATATGACATTCATCACTCCCCCATGCTGAATCCTTTGTTTGTCCTCAAGAAAACATTACATAAAACTGGTAAGGATAGATGCATCTAGGATTCAAAATAGAAAACCTCCTCAAAGTATGTAATAGATAGCACATCACAAGTAAGAATGACAACTAATGGCAACCCTAAGTAGTGAGCAAGGCATTTGAAAATTAGGAAGAGGAGAAGGTTTTCGAAAGAGTATGAGACCACAAGCTTGACATCATATTTGATCACCCCCAAAGAACCACCAAGCATGTCATGTAAGCACATGGAATTGAATAGAGCTAAATGGACTGGTAGAACTCACTTTTAGAAAATATAAACCACTCCTACTCATGTGTTTGAGATATAGTATGGGTTCAGTCACGACCCATTCCAAAAGATGCAATGCTCAATAAGACTCTTAAAATCTCCACCACTAAGAGTCAATGTGCGTATGATACTCAAGTAAATTCACATGAGTTGCAGTGCCGGCCAGAAGGGTTAAAGGAAGGGAGTGGACTAAGATATAGTATGAGTTACAGTGCCGAACGACTAGGGAGCAACTAACAAACCACTTCAAACTATGAAGTTCATTTCAAACCCTAAAAACACAATGAACATCCGCCATGAAATAAGTGGGAAATCAGTTGACTAAGAAGGAACACAAGCTATTTATATGTTCATTACTAATCACCAAGCCTTTCTATTTTTGTGTTTGTTTCTTTTTCTTTAACATGACTTTCTGCCTTTTTTTCTCTCTTTTATTCTTCTTTGGGAAATGAAATGAAATTTTGAATTACTAAACAGCATGGAATCGACAACTATCAACTCACAAGCTAATCCGTACATATACAATCTGAACAAGAGAGGAACAAATCAAATGCACAGTGCCATCGACCCATCAACAAAACCAAAGCCACCTTAAACTCAGTTACTCCCGAAGTGACTAATTACAGAGATTAAGTTCCGCTCCATAGACTTGGCTTAAAGGTAGGAATATGTGTTTCTACAAGAGATAAGATAAAGGGAGCACAACAAGAAAAGGATTATAGCTCAAAGGGCTAGTAAAGAAAAAAGACATGTAACATAAAGGATAGGCTATTTGGATATGTCGCTAAATGTTTAACAACAAAGAATGCCTCTATAATATCATCAACTATACATATGCTAATGTGGTTTTGAGCAAGAGTTAAGGTAAGTTCTAGAGATGCAACATGGAAAAGCCACACACATGAAAGAGCATGGGACTGACTACAATAAACTAGTCTAAAGAAGGCTAAAAGTCTCACAGGGCATCTACTAAAGTCTCAATTAGCTCATAAAAAGAGTATCATGCACAAAGATTAGTGCTAAAGACTCCAAGGAAAAACAAAGTTCTCAACTAAGACAAGGGTCAAAATAAGAAATATTTACAAAACCTTCACAAATTTTAGCACCAAAGGAATTACATAACAAAAGTTACTTAAGCTTATAAAAGCTATTGTGCCTAACAAAAACATCATTGGAGAACATCTCAAACTAATCCACACCATCCCTACTTGTAACCCTACATGCAAACCTAAATACAACTAAATGAAACACACTAGTGCAAACAAAAAGAAACCTAAAAGAATATGCTCTGAGTAGTATGCAAACTAAAAACCAACATGGAAAACATAAAATTACCCTTCCCTTATGCTTAGATAAAGCATCATTATTCAAAGAAAAGAAAGTAAGATAAGGAAAAGGGGAGCAAAAGAGAACAATCTCACCAGGTTAGGTGTTGGGTGCACCTAAGCTAAGACCTCACCGCAAAGGAGGCAAATGGGGCATCAACCACTCCATCGCAACTTCAAGATACGGCCCGTCAAATCAGATGTCGTCCAAGCATGCAAAAGCTTGTTAAACACTAGATCATGGGGCTCACAAGCTTGGCTATAAAAGGGCATGAAGATGAACATAACAACGAAAGTTACTGCTCTCTTTAGTAAACTAAACAACCTAGAAAAATCAAATGAGAAATCAAAGAAATGTACCACACGACTTTTCTAGGCCGGTCCACCATACGGATCAAGGGAGGTACCATACCCTTTAAAGTAACCTAGGGACACAAATTTTCACCATTCCCACCAAGCATAAAAAATCATAGGATTATTAATGCGTGTATAAATGTAATACTCGAGGGAAGGAGCGGGTAATGAATAAAGAGGTGAAATGTGGGAATGATTAAAGGGATTGGGGAAAACAATATTATCAAAACCAAGGCTGGGAGACTCCTCATGCATAAACACATAACTTGACCCTTCCAAAGGAGTCTCAACTAGATCATACACCTCATCTAAAGTATCTTCCGAATCAAAACATGCATTAATAACGTTAAACCTAGGAACTCCCCTAAAAGGTCACCTGCCTTGAGTCCCATGCACTGAGCTAAAGGAAAGGATGAATTAGGTAAGGTCAGGACAACATTAAAATTGTCAATGGGTGATGTAAAGTCAGGTTGAGTATATCATGCACAATAAAGACATGAATTTAGACCATGGTCTGAAGAATTATACAAGTCACACCAAATAGGGGGTAATAAGATCCAGCATAAAGGATGAGGAAATGAATATCCAGAAATACAACAAGCCTTTTCAAACTCAAACGAATCCTAAGCAATTCACTTAAGCAGATACCATGCCTCATCAACTTTTTTAGCAAGAAAATCCCAATGCTGTATTAGAGTACGGGTTTCATCATTCACACCACTCTTTAACAATGTCCAAAATTTTTCATTCATTAATACAATAACAACATTAAGCAAGAAAGATATTTAAACGCTTAAAATATCTCCAAAATAATTCATGCTCAAATTGGAAAAAATGAAAAATGGCCATTGTTTTTCTCAAATTTTTTACCTTTTTTTTTTGGATTTTTAATTTCATTATTTTTCTAATGTAAATACAAAATGCTTAGTCAAACCTATTGAGAAAACCCAATATTCAACACTAACCCCAGGCAACGGCACCAAAAACTTGACACTGCTATAACTACATGGTGGTGTTGTACCAAATTAAGGTCGCCTCCAACAAGGACTACGTCGATCTACTAGGCCTTATCCCCTCAAGATACGCTAAGCAGATCAATACTTGAGATTGAAATTAAACTAATCAACTATCTAATCTAACGAATAAATACTAATGGAATTAAGCGAAATAGGCAATCACCCGATCCATACATCAATCAAGCACTTCTTCCTCAATTGGTTGTTTTAAAACCAACAATTGAAGTATCACAACCCTCTTTTGTGGTGAAATGAAATACTTAAATCTAACCAATCACCATTTCTCAAGGGCTCTTGATTTGTTTAGGTTCATTAAGCATGTGATTATCATATTCGTGGTTTCTCAATTGGTGTGGCTTTCTTAAGGCTCCACACAATCTAGTCAAATCCTAGGGTTTAGTGTCAAATTTCAACAGTCAGTTCTTCGTACAATACCCAAAACATGTAACAAAATGATCAAATTTCTCACTAGATAATAAAGATCTAGGCATCGATAAAAGAAACCAATAATTACAAAATACTCAAAAAGGTGAACAGCAAATTAAGAACCTAACTAGTACTTGCAAAAATCCAAAGTCAAAACATTAAAATCGTAGTCAAAATTACAAAACACAAATCCTAAAATGTGAAAAGCGAAGAGAAGAGAACAGAAAAGGAACGCTCAGCTAAGATCGCGCTTGAACTGTCGTTGCAAACCCAGGATGGAATCCTTGCAAATCTTCACTTTAATTCACTCTCTCTTCCTCTAATCTAATCTAAAATCCTAATCTAGGTAGAATGGAATGAGATGATGGGGATCAAATGAGGCTGAAAGCATCCCTTTTTATTGTGAAAATGCTTCAGCCAAGTGTAAAAACCTCTTGGAAGTCGAACATCCACAAGAAAACATGACGATCTGGGGGGAAAGGGAGCCACCACGGACTATAGGCACCACTACGGACAGACTGTGGTGGCCACAGGTCAGTTGGCCCTATTGATTTTATAAAATCTAGTTAACCCTGGTTGACTATGTATGCTATCCCGGGTTAACCATGATGTATACTAGGGTAAACCATGCCCCGTACGAGTCTGTTGCTAGTTTTTTTGGGCTATTTGGCCCCTTCCGTCATTCTTCATCAATTTTGTAGACGCTCTTAGGTTCTCCTAGCCAACTTCTAAAATATCATCAACAACACTAAAGTCGAGCATAAAACAGAAAAGAGGCATTGAATCACACAATCGAGCACTCTAATCCCCTAAAATGACGACAAAACACTCATGAACTCCTATGCAAATATAACATTCATCACTTCCCGATGCTTAAACCTTTGCTTGTCCTAAAGCAAATAGCAGGCAAAATCGACAAGGGGAGATGCATCTAGGATTCAGAACAAAACAACCTCCTCAAAATATGTAACGAATAGCACATCACAAGTGAGAATGATAATCAACGGCAAGCCTAAGTAGTGTGCAAGACATTTCAAAATCAGGTGGAGAAAAAGGTTTTCAAAAAAGTACGAGACTACAAGCTCGATATAAAATTTGATCACCCCCAAAGAACCACAAACCATGTCTTGTAAGCACATGGAATTGAATAAAGCCAAATGGACCGGTCAAACCTCAATTTTGGGAAATCTGAATCTTTCCCACCCATGTGTTCAAAATATCGCATGGGTTCACTCAGCACTCATTCTAAAAGATGCAAACTACCATACGGTCAATAAGACTCTCAAATTCTTCACCACTAAGAGTCAATGTGCACATGTGAATTAAGATGACATTGTATGAGTTATAGTGTTAGCTAGAGGGGTTAAGGGAATAGAGTGGACTAATAATTTGAGCAATGTGGAGCTATTTAGCCAAGTGACTTGGGAGCAACCAACAAACCACTTAAAGTCATGGAGGTCATTTCAAACCCCAAAAACACAATGAACATCCTCCACGAATTAAGTGGGAAATGAGTTGGTAAGGAAGGAACACAAGCTATTTATATGTTCTTTCCAATCACTGAGCCTTTCTCTTTCTGTGTTTGTTTCTTTTTCTTCAACATGACTTGTCACATTTTTTTCCCTTTTATTCTCTTTTGGGAAATGAAATGAAATTTTCAATTATTGAAGGGCATAGGATCACTAACTATCAACTCATGACCTAATCCATACATGCATACACAACCTGATGGGAACAAATCAAATGCACAGCACCATTGACCTCTCAACAAACCAACAAACCAAAGCCACCTTAAACTCAATTACTCCAAAAGTCACTCATTGCACAGATGAACTACTGCTCCATGGACTTGGCTTAAAGGTGGGAATATATGTTTATCCAAGAGCTAAGATGAAGGGATCACAACCAGAAAAGAATTAATGCTCAAAAGGCCAGCAAATGGGAAAAACATGTAAAACAAAGGATAGGCTATTTGGCTACATGGCTAAAATGTTCAATAATAAAGAATGCCTCTCTCATATCATCAACTGTGCACATATTAATGTGGTTTTGAACAAGAGTTAAGGTAAGTCCTAGAGATGCAACATAGAAGAGCCAAATATATGAAAGAATATGAGACTAAATATACTTAATTAGTCTAAAGAAGGATGAAAGTCTCATAGGACATCTACCAAACTCTCAATTAGCTCATAAAAAGGCTATCATGTGCAAAGATTAGTGCTAAAGACTCCAACGAAAAACAAAGTTCTTAACCAAGATAATGGTCAAAATAAGAAATATTTACAAAACCTTCTCAAATTTTAACACCAAAGGGATTACACAACAAAAGTTACTCAAGCTTATGGAAACTATTGTGCCTAACAAAAACATCATTAGAGGACGTCTCAAACTAATCCACACCATCCCTACTTGCAACCCTACATGCAAACCTAACTACAACTAAATGTAACACACTAGTGCAAACAAAAAGAAACCTAAAAGATTATGCTCTTACTAGTATCCAAACTAAAAACCAACATGGAAAACATAAAATTACCCTTCTCCCATGCTTAAATAAAGCATCATTATTTAAAGAAAAGAAAGTAAGAGAAGGAAAAGGGGAGCAAAAGAGAACAATCTCACCAGGTTAGGTGTACACCTATGCTAAGACTTTATCGCAAATAGGGTAAATGGCGTATTAGCTACTCCATCACAATCTCAAGATACGACCCATCAAATCATATGCCGTCAAAGCATGCAAAAGCTTGTCAAACACTAGAGCATGGGGCTCACAAGCTTGGCTATAAGACGGTATGAAGATGAACATAGCAGGGAAAGTTAGAGCTCTCTTTAGTAAACCAAATAACCTAGAAAAATCAAAATAGAAAGCAAAGAAAGTATTCCACATGATTTTTCTAGGCCGATCCACCATATCGATCAAGAGGGGCATCATACACTCTAAAGTAACCTACGGACATAAACTTTCAATATTCCCACCAAGCATACAAAACATGTTGTCCTCATAACCCAAATCAACATTATCATAAAAAATTATAGGATTATTAATGAGTGCGTCAATGTAATGCTCAGGGGAATGAGCGGGTAATGAATAAAGTGGTGAAATATGGGAATGATCAACTGGATTAGGAAAAAACAATATAATCAAAATCAAGGCTAGGAGACTCCTCATGCATAAGCACATTACTTGAGCCCTCCAAAGGAGTCTCAACTAGATCATACACCTCATCTAAAGTATCTTCTGAATCAAAACATGCATTAATAACATTAAACCTAGGAACTCCCCTAAAATGCTCACCTACTTCGAGCTCCATGCACTGAGCTAAAGGGCAGGATGAATCAGGTATGGTCAGGACAACATCAAAATTGTCAATGGGTGATGTAAAGTTAGGTTGTGCATATCATGCATAATAAAGACACGAATTTAGATCATGGTTAGAAGAATTATACAAGTCACACCAAATAGGGGGTAAAAAGCTCCATCATAGAATGCATAAAGATTAGGAAATGAATATCCAAAAATACAACTAGCCTTTTTAAACTCAAATGAATTCCAAGCAATCCACTCAAGCAAATACCATGCCTCATCAACATTTTTAGCAAGAAAACCCCAATTGTCTAAAAGAGTACGGGTTTCACTATTCACTCATTAACAATGTCCAATTCCCATTTATTAATACAGTAACCATATTGAGTAAGAAAGACATTTAAACGCTTAAAATACCTCCAAAATAATTTAGGCTCAAATTGGAGAAAATGGAAAATGGCCATTATTTTTCTTAAATTTTTAATATTGTTTCATGGAGTTTTAATTTGTTTTCATAGAAAAACAAAATAATTAGTCAAACCTATTAAAAAAACAAAATATTCAATACTAACTCCCCGCAACGACAACCAAAAACTTGACACTGTCGCAACTGCACGGTAGTATGCTACCAAATTTAGGTTGTCTCCCACAAGGACTAAGTTAATCTATTAGGTCTTATCCCGTCAAGATAGGCTAACCAAATCAATACTTGAGATTGTAATAAAACTAATCAACTATCTAATCTAATGAATAAACAATCATGGAATTAAGCAAAACAAGCAATCACCCTATCCACACATCAATCAAGCACTTCTTCAATTAGTTGTTTTAAAACAAACAATCGAAGTATCACAACCCTTTTTCATGGTGAAATGAAATACTTAAATCTAACCAATTACCATTTCCCAAGGGCTCTCGATTTGTTTAGGTTTATTAAGCATGTGATTATCATATTCGTGGTTTCTCAATTGGTATGGCTTTCTTAAGTCTCCACACATTTAAGACAAATCCTAGGGTTCTAGTATTAAATTTCACCTTTCCGTTCTTCATCCAATAGCCGAAATTTGCAAGAAAGTGATCAAATTTCTCATAAAATAATAAATATCTGGGGTTTGATAAAATAATTCAACAATTATAACGTACTCAAATAGACAAACAGCAAATAAAGAACATAACTAGTATTTGCATAAATTCAAAATCAAAACATCAAAATCACAATTAAAATTACAAAACACATATCCCAAAATGAGAAAACAAAACAGAAGAGAAGAGAAAAGAAATGCTCAGTCGTGATCGCGCTTCAACTATCATTGCAAACCCATGATGGAATCCTTGCAAATCGTCACTTCAATTCACTATCCCCTCCTCTAATCTAATCTAAAATCCTAGTCTAGATAAAATGGAATGGGATGATGGGGATGAAATAATGCTAAAAGCAGCCCTTTCGATCGCAAAAATGCTTCAGCCAAGTGTAAAAACCAATTGGAAGTCGAACAGCCGTAAGAAAGCATGACAATCTGGGGGAAGGGGGCTACTACGGACCATGGGCACCACCACGGATAGACTATGATGGCCACTGGTCACTTTTCCCTATTGATTCTATAAAATCTAGTCAACCTAGGTTAACTCTGTTAGCCATGATGTATACCCAGGTAAACCACGCCCCATGCGGGTTTCTGGCTAGTTTTTTTGGGCTCCTTGGCCCCTTCCATCATTCTTTATCAATTTTGTGGACACATTTAGGTCCAAACCAATTTCTACAAAATATCATCAACAACACCAAATCCGAGCATAAAACAGAGCAGAGGCAGTAAATCACACAATTAAGAACTCTAATCTCTTAAAATGATGACATGAAATCCTATGCAAATATGACATTCATCACTTCCCTATGTAAACCTTTGCTTGTCCTCAAGCAAATAATAGACAAAATCGATAATGGGAGATGCATCTAGATTCAAAACAGAATAACCTCCCTAAAATATGCAACGAATAGCACATCACAAGTAAGAATGACAATCAACGGCAACCAAAAGTAGTGCGCAAGGCATTTCAAAATTACGGGGAGGAGAAGGTTTTAAAAAAACTAGGAGACCACAAGCTCGATATCAAATTTGATCACTCGAAAGAACCACAAACCATGCCATGTAAGCACATGGAATTGAATAGAGCCAAATGGACCGATAGAACCTTACTTTTGGGAAATGTGAATCCTTCCCATTCATTTGTTTAAAATATAGCATAGTTCACTAAACACTCATTCCAAAAGATGCAAACTACCATATGGTCAATAAGAGTCTCAAATTCTCCACCAATAAGAGTCAATGTGCACATGGCAATTAAGAGGACACTACATGGATCATAGTGTTAGCTAGAAGGGTTAAGGGAAAGGAGTGGAATAATAAATTGGGCAATGTGGAGCTAGTTAGCCAAGCGACTCAGGAGCAGCCAACAAACCACTTGAAACCATGAAGTTCACTTCAAACCACAAAAGCACAATCAACTTCCTTAATTAATTAAGTAGGAAATGAGTTGACAAAGAAGGAATAGAAGCTATTTACATGCCTAATGCCAATCACTAGGTCAGTTTATTTTTTGTGTTGTTTCTTTTTCTTCAAGTGACTTTTTGTTTTTGTTTTCTTTTATTCTTCTTTGGGAAATGAAATGAAAT
>NCQS01110608.1:394-12431 GCA_002740445.1 Pachycereus pringlei
CCAACCAAAAAAACAAAAGATCTTAAAGTGCCCGCTTTTTCATTGAAGCAATTTCATTTTTTAGTTTCACCATTGGTGGATGCTTGTCAAGTTGGGATGGCAACCCTTGCTTTCATTGTATGATAATGTTTTTCTTTTTCTTAATAATATATCTGCGTCCATGTATGCTTCCCTGTGATTGATATAGGAGTAAAGCTTTGCTCTAAATCAAGATAAATCTCCGTATTTTCTTCCTAGCTTTCGTGGCCTCCTTAATGTACGTACTACGAGCGGGGCGAGTGCTTGTTTAGCTAAGTCAACATAACCCAGCTGGTAGCTAGAAGTTCGAACTCCAGCACCGTCTGCACAAACCAGAAGCCCACATCACAGCTTTGAAAGTTCACCCTAGGAGGAGCCAATTGAAGGATTGTAGTGAGAGAACTTAAACGCTGAGAGAGTGAGAGAAGATGGGGAAGAAGCTTAGCTCAACTTTGATTATTTTGTGTAAGAAATACATCTTGTAAAAGAGCGATTTTTTTTTTAAGAATGATTTTTACATTGGTAAGCAAGCTCACCTAAGGACAACTATTTCACGTGGACATCTTAGGTGAGGGAAGGCATGGGAGAGGGAGTGGGGAACAAGGGTATGGGAAATTCTTCCATGCCTCTAATGGAATTTGAACCTACAAATCCTTCTTAGAAGGCGGATCATCCGCCATTGGACCGCCGCTTTGGTGGTTTGTACAAGAGCAAGGTATATCTACAAGAAATAATAAACTTCCCTGTTAGGTTTGTTATAACTTAATCACAAACAAAGAAAATATATTGTGAAATTATCTACAACTCTACTCAACTTGATGTCACTCTCAATTCCGACTTCATTTTCTACCTTCTCCAACCCACTTGCAAATTGGCTGATGCCCTTAGCCCCAATTTGCCAATTATATCATGATGAAGAGCATCATTGAGGAGCTTTGCCAGAACATCAACCAGTTGGTACTTGGCGGGAACGTAACTAAGGGAAATCAACCCATCCAAGAGCTTTTCTTTCATGAAGTTCTACCTCTAGATGCTTGATTCTTTCATGACTGAGTTCTTCCCAGTATAAATTGTAGCTGGATTGTCACATTTAACAGCAATAGGCTTGATAGATGAAATAGTGAGCTTATCTTGTAATACATGCAAGCAAGCCAGTTTTGCAACCAATCTCCCCAAATTCCTGCATTCTGCGTGAGCCAAAAAAAGGGAAATTCTTCCTTGCTTGTTGATTTCTAGGAAATAAAGCTCTTGCCAAAAAAAAAAATACCACATAACACCACATAACCATTCACTGATCTTCTGCAGTGTGAACACAAAGCCTAATCAAAATTACTAAAGGCTTCCAAATAGAAAATAGATTCCTTGTTAAGTAGAATACCAAGATTAGGTTGACCCTTGATGTCTCTAAGAACATTTGCACTGCTTGACAGTGAGGAATTCTAGGAGATTGCCGAACAGCAAATGCTCTGGTTGCTAAATGTCAACTTGGCAAGCATTTTCCTGTAAAGTGAAGGATCCTGAAATATGATTTCTTCATCTGCACTTATTTCAATGGCTGTATCCAGGGGACATAGGAGTGGTGTAATTTCCTCATCTCCAAACTCTTGTAGGGGTTTTCTAGCAAATTTTCTTTGAGTCCAAATGAGACCCCATTCATTGTCAAAATCTTTAGGCCTAGGAGATAAACAGCCCAGCCTAAATCCTTAATCTTGGATGTTGCATCCAAGTATTGTTTTAAAGACTGAATTTCTAGCTGAATTGTCTGTTTTCTTGTAGTACAAGAAGTAATCAATAGAAGAATGATGATAACCCTTAGCATATAAAACTTCAGTTAGTTTTTGCGTACCATTACCTAGAGGCTTGTCTCAAGCCATATAAGGATTTCCTTGGTTTGCACACAACCCCTAGTATCTACGAAGTGAACCCTATTGACAATTTCATGTATATCTCCTCATCATTCATATATTTTGCCTTTTTTACGCCCATTTAATGTGTATGGGATTTTCTCCTACTTAAAGGGACACAATATCCAACGTTTGATTGTTACGTAAAGCCTAAGTTCCTTTGTCCTTGGCCACTTGCCGACATAGATGTTTTACTGTTTCTGCATAGTTCTTTGACCCCACTAATTTCAAACCCAATGACTGAATTAGCTATTACTGCTAAGAAATCAGTAGGTTGTATACATAGATTGGTAAGTGTACAAAAAGATGATCTCTTATCGTCTTCCACTATACTGCGACAAACATAATCAACTAAATGATATAGCATTCTATGAGTTATCTTGAATCTCTTAAGACAAGGAAGCTGTGAAGATACTCTCTCTTCTTGAGTGTCTGAGGCCTAATCATCTCCTTGTGTGAGACCAGGATTAGAATTGTCCATAACCAAAAGGTCATCTCCAACTAGAACATGCGTAAATTAAGCTGGACATGAGGTGTCATTTTCTCTTATGAGACCGCAAAATGTTAAGTATCTTCATGAAACGCTCCATCTCTAGAAACTAGAAACTTACGTGTCTTCGAGCCCATCACCTTGTAACCCTTCTTCCCAAAGGGATGCCCTAAGAAAACGCAAAGCTTAAATCTTAGATCAAACTTGCCCCTTCCTTGTTTGAGATTGAGCATAAAGAACACAGGTAGTTGAAAACTCTTAAATGGTTGCATGTAAGTGCTTAGATATAATTAGTTAAAAATAACTTGTTGGGAGGATATACTCTCTCCAAAACATCATAGGTAATGAGGATTAAAATAACAAAGCTCTCGAAACCTTTAAGAGGTGCTTATGCTTCATCTCAACCACCCCATTCTACTGAGGGGTTTGACTTCAACTGGTTTGGTGTGTAATTCTTGCCTTAGCAAAGAAATCCAAAGTCTAAAAACTTATGGTCAACTTAAATGCATTGTCAATTCTATCAATTTTGAATGGGGTCGCTGTTGAGTTTTGACCATAGTCACAAAGGTCTTAATTATTGAAATTGCTTCCTCTTTGATGACCATTAGATGAGTCCATCTACCTCTAGTGTAGTAATCTACTATTATCAAGAAGTATATATGCCCTACATGAGTCCTAGTGTGATAAGGACCCTATGTATCAACAGTACTAACTCAAAAGTAAAAGGAAGAAGAGATATCACCAGAAGGAAAGGATAATCAGTATTGCTTGGCTTCAAGGAAAGCACCACAAATGAATTGTTTGTCTTTATTACGAAAAAACCATATTCAAATACCATTCATTCCCATGAAACATGTGACCAAGCCTTTTAAACCAACCATCAAAATGAATAGCACGAACAACCTTCTTTGAACTATTTACATTCATTTTCTCAAGGTTCTTAGACTATCTATTAACTAAACAACAACAAATTGTCATTCCTCATACTCAACAGGACTATTTGAACCATGTCCTTTTTGGAGACATATAATATTAAGATTCTTTACTAATGACAAGTGGCATCCTCTTAGAAGTGACATGTATTATACATAGATTCTTAGTGAATTTTACTGCAAACTTTATTTGATCTCATAGCTTCTTTATAGATAGCAGGTTGAATTTGAAATGAGGAATAACTAGAATATGATTCAATACCAAATTTGCTGCTATTCTTGGCTTTGCTGGATGAGTGACTTTGGAAAGTTTACCAAAATAGGATACTCAAGCACACTAATATAATGTAAGAAAGATTGATTTGAACACGTATTTAGGAGCTCTTGAATCTAGGATATAGGTATTTTGGCTTAAGACACAATTGTAATGAACTGCACTCAAGGCATAGCATATGCTTGCCATGTGAGCTGTTGAAGCCATGTTCTCCATGATGTTGTGCTTCTACTTATTTCCACCTATAAGATTTAAGAGGAATTACTGAAGCTACTTGGACTTCCCCCATGTTAGCCCTAACAATATGGTGGATGGAGTAGAAGCAGCAGTTTCTTGTTGACTTTTATGCTCAACCCAAGGATTACTAGCATCTCTAAAAGTCTTGCCCGCCCTTCTTTGTTTTTTAGGCCCTAGATATCTATGTAATTTGTAACATTTACATATGACATGACCATTTATGTTATAATAATCATAAAACACCTGGCTCGAAGAAGGCGGTGGAAACATCATGAAGATGTTGCCTTTAACAGTAGTTTAACTATTATTTAAACCCATAAGGAATTGAGTTTTCCTTTGCTGAAGATAATTCTGGAACTGGGCCTTGACTTGGCGTTCACATTTGGTGCGACTACACCTTGGCATGGCATTAATTGTTTTAAACTCATCCCAAACCTTCTTTTCCATGTTAACATAAGTTGCAATATCGAGATGACTTGCTATTTTGCAAAATAAGACACTGTTTCTTATATTCTTGTGAAGTGAATTTTATAGCCAAGACAACACCACATTGTTACATCTTTGTCAATAGGGAAGAAGAAGTGAAGTAGAATCAGCTTTATCATATACTCCATGAATGAAGGTTATTTTGTGCTTGGTAGAGAAAGTTATTACCAATATTCTTTAATTCTCAAAATCTTTATCATTCACTATGTAACAACTATGTTCTAACCAGGATGATCGAAAGGATGTAAGAGGATCTAAAATGTTCTTCGACACTTTGTTAGCTTGAATTGTCGTTGCATAAGATTTCATCCAAAACAGTAAGAAAGTAGTGAGAAAATTCCTGAATCACAAATCCAAAGCTAGGTTGATTAATAAAATCAAATCAATCAATCAAAAAATAAAGAGGAATAAAGTATTTGTCTGATTTTGGGCAAGATTAATCGAAGAAGCAACTCAATTGATTTAATAAGAAAAAGAAATTTGGGTAAAAACTAATTGAAGATTTCAATTTTACTTTAGTATACTGAAAGATTCTAGCAGAGAAGGTGAACGTATAGACAGATAGTGAGAGAAGATTAGGAAGCAGCTTAGCTTAGCTTTGATTATTGTGTGTAATGAATACAACTTGTATAAGAGCAAAGTATATATATAAGAAACAATAGACTTCCCCCTTAAAATTTGTTATAACTAAATAACAAAACGAAGAAAATATCTTGTGGAGATATTTAGAACTCTGTCTCAGCTTGATGTAACTCTCAGCTGCCAATGTCATTTTCTGCATTCTCTAACATCAATTATACTCCTAATGTGATCCTCTTTCTTACTCTCTTTGAGCTTCTACAATGGCCCAAAGGAATAACAAATATGATCACCCTTGGAAAAAGCAGCAATAACAAATTGTTTAAAGAAAGCACCAATAGAAGGAAGTCAGACAATGTTGCCCTCTCCTCCCGCAGCTCCTCCCCACAAAAAAGAAAAAGAAATCGCCTTCCAAATGAGGAGGGAAGTGTAGAAATAGACCAAGCCTGTGAAAGAAAGATGAAAAATTGAAGTCAAGAAAATTAATAAAATCGAGTGACAATATAAGAGAATGGACGAAAAAAGGAACATAACATGATAGAAGAACGAAACTCCTTATATAGACAAAATCACAAAATAGACTATCCAATAGGAATTTTGTTTGGTTTTTTATCCATGTGTATTTTTCTCTCATAAGGTTTTTTATAAAAAAAAATTCTTCATGGATTTGCATGACTTTTGGGAGCATGTGTTCCCCAAAAGTATGATATAAGAATTATCTTAAATCTAGGTAAATAACATCTCCTTTTTTACTTTTGGAAAATGGTGCTTCTTGTTTAGGTCGATTCACCAGGTGAAATGGTCTCCATTCTAATCATATATTTAATAATCATGTAATTACAACACCCTTGACCTTGAGGTGTTTGCTTCACAATTCAGATCAAGACTCCTAATACTAGGGGCAGAGCTAGAAATTCTACTTTTTCGGGGAGCAGGGGGTTAAGTTTTAATGTTTTTTAAGGAAAAAAGAGTCATTATTAATAGCTTTTGATTATTAGTAAGTATGTGCCACCTAAGTTAATAAAGACCAAATGGTTGGGAAAACATAGAGTTGGCTTGCAGTTCCTGATACATTGTCTTTAGAATTTCCATACACACTAAACGAATAAAAAGAAAAGCAGGTGTACATGCTTTTGCTTGGATTTTGAAATCAAAAGATTAGCTGAAACTAAAATAAAACAATTTTTTGTTGCGCATTCTAAATAAGAAGAAAATACAATCAAACTTGTTATTACAATATAGAATGAAGGCAAAAAAATATGAATAAAGCAAGTCAAAAATAGTATGCAATGCGGAAAAAAAAAAAGGATATGTACAAAAAGGAAATGTACAAAAGATTTAGGGAAAAAAGGACTAAAGAAAGGTTTTGGAGATCAAAGGTTTAATCAATATTAAAACATTTTAATCAATTATAAACAAAAAAGGAAATTACTTGAAACATACATAGAATAAACTAATTTTAAACTAAACAATTAGACTAGTGATGAAACTAATAACAACTAGCATGCATTAAGAAAATAAAATCCACAAAAAATTGGAAGAAACAAGAAAAGGAAAGAAGTAAACACGATGAAGTAAATTTGGGGGGTAAAAAATTGGATAAACCATATAGATGCCAATGCATGACCCCTCTGCACGGCTCGACCACTGAGTCAGACAGTTTTTCGATGTAACAATGCAATATGTTTAATCAATTTATCTAATATGGGGGGGCCAAGGCCTCCATTATTGCCTTTAAATTCGCCATTGCCTAATATAGTAGGCTTTAAATTTGGTTCACTACTTTATATACACTTGTATAGTTTGTGCTACAGCTCGTGCTAAGGTTCACAAAAAAATAAATGAAGAACTAAGTTGTTTTGCAGAACTCTTTGTAAAAGAAATTGGATCTAAAAATATTTTTGGTGAGAAAACAATATTTGAGGCACTCTTATACTAATCTATAAGGAAAGACTAAGTTTTCTTTTTCTTCATTAGGTGGGCACTGGCAGATATAAAAATTTTCATAATGGTGGCGTGTATTGAATTTTTTGAATTATATAGATGTTTAATAACCTTTATCGGTATTCATGACAGTAATTATTTTTTTACCAATGACATTAGGACTTTAGTGTTTCAATGCTGAGGACCCCTGTATAGAAGTAAACAATTTCTAATTTTGAATGACTATCAGCAAAATCAGCATAGCGTTATGATCCAAAAAAGAAGTAAAATTTTACTGCAAGTGTAGGATTGTCAACTGTGGCACTTGAGGGTCAAATCCATAGGGACAGGGTTGAATCTAAGCCACTACAAATAAATAGGCTAAAAGGAAGAAACAAGCAAAACATAATCATTCAACTAATTGAATTTGAACCTAATCTAAACATGATTAAAACTGCAAAATAAATATCAACTGCCAACGAAATTATCACAATGACTAACGAAATAATAAGTTCTAATTAATTAAGAAACAAGGGAGAGGAAAGAGATTACCATAAGCGTTACAAGGTAAAGGAGAATTTGTTAAATCTTCCATAAGTGTCAATCACGAAAATTCAAGATCCACCGCGAACCCAAGAGAATTGTAAAAATCAAAACTTTGAATGAAATAATTTTTGAAGAGACAAAAATTAAACCAAAATTGGAGCTACAAAACTTCAATTAAAATTAGAAACAGAAAAACTGAATTGAAATTAGAACTATAAAAATTGTAAAATCAGAAGTAGAAAGGTAGAATTTTTTAAATTATATGAAGTTCTAAAACTACTATAGACTAATGCTAGAATTAAGAGGAAGAGGGATTGATTGACTTTTATAGTGGTGATGGCCTTCCTTAACTTTTCAAATTCTAGTTGGAGTATGTTTCTTGTTCGCCACTCTTAATCAATGTTAGGAACATCACCATGATAAGGAAATTGCTTGGAGCCCGCTTCCATTTTCACTTGGCTACAACTTTTTAAAATCTGTTGTAATTAGTCTTGCACACCAAGTGAATGACCTTAATATTTCATCAAATCATTATTGCTACACAAGCACACAAAAAACAAAAAGATCCCAAAAATAATCTCAATTATGAACAAAAATTAAGTAATTAGAAGCATCTATTTAGTAAATTTTGGTGATGCAACATGCAATAAAAGTGTATATGACATTGTTGTTGGTTCAACATTTGTTGCATTTTATTGGTTTCTCTTTTGAAGTGAAATTCAAAAACCGTTTATTGTTTAAAAACTGGATCACTTCATTAGTTAGTGAGATCTTCTAGATCAATGCACTTGATGGAAAATTACATGCTATACTTGTTAGTCACCTGAAGTATCTCCTTTTATAAAGCATCATGATGATATTTTTAAATTCAATATGTATCTTTGTGGCCCTAAAAGAGTACAAAAAATCGTAAAGTATATAAATAAAACGTCAGAAAAAGGCGTTAACCCAAAGAAAAATCTAGCATAACCCATGCTTTGAGTTTTGAACCCAAAAATCACTCCTGTCCATTTTAGGGCACCTTGCCCAATTTTCATTATGGGAAACCCAATTGAGTTTTAATTTAGCATCGGTTTGTATTGAGTGTTGTCTCCGAATATGATAGGTTATTTGGCCTTGGAAGAGATAAAATGTTGATCTTTGTCCTAATTGCCCTAGGTTTTATTAGTTAACCGTTGTAAATAAGGGTTACCATTGTGGTCGAGAACGGACCATATCAAAAGTAAAACAAAGAATATGGAGAGACCAAACCAAACTAAGTTGTTTGTAACTTCGTATTATTTGAGTTGGTCAGTAGAGTTTGTCTATAATGTCCCAGCCCCTTCATGATCACGGACAGTTGCCAATAATAGCTTCAAGGATCGAAGATTGGTCTCGCAAATCACCACAAGCCATTCCAATGTATTTTATCCTCATCACATGCTACCTGAAAAATTTTCTCATGAGATCACCCATCCTAAGACTACTCCATAACAAACACGCTTAACTATGAATTTCTTAGGGTTGGGCTCCGTAAAATGAAGAAGCACCTTTTATATAAGCAGTTGTGCCAAATCCTTTATTATGCACTTTCAACGACACTTTAGGTGTTTATGTCACCCCTACTTAAAGAGCACAGCGTCATTGTTATACCTTGCTAGCTTACTGACTTACAAGTCTTCTTGACCAGCAGTCCACCCCATGTATCTTTGTCCTATTAGGTGATTGTCTAGGCTCTCCCCTCCACCGGTGGAACTCACTATCTCAAGTCATCTCTAATATCATTTGTAATGCTCTCACCCCACCTGGATCATAGACAATTGCCAATAAAGGCTTAAAGATTGACAACTAGTAGCATAAAAGCCTACAAGCACTTTCAGCGTGCGTTATCCTGGGTTTCATGCTACTTGAGAAAACTTTCGAGAAGGTCAACCATATTATGACTTCTCCACAGCAAGCACACTTAACTATGCAGTTCTTAAGAGTTGGGTGCTCAAAAATGAATGGACACCTTAGTGAAATAACCAATAAGTCAATCCTTCTTTAGACATACTTTGTATACCATATCTAGGATGTTACAACCTGACATGATTACCCATCTGAAACTAACACGAAGTTACGTGGGTTTGGGTAGAAATTTTCTACACGTTTAATTAAATAGGTTGACACATTCAATCCGTTTAGTTAAATAAGTTATGTTTAGGTCGAGATTCTCGACATGAAAAAGTACTTATTTAACTCATTTAGTTAAATGGGTTATAATATTCAACTCATTTTTCCATTTGTCATTTATCTGTTTACCTTTTTATTAGAAAATAAGAATATAAAAGTTATAAAAATTGAAAATGTTAACTATGATGAATCCAGGGAGGTTTAGAGTGTAATTGCTTGATGTGATATGTAAACTTAGGTTTTAACACTATGTAATTACGTAAGTTTAAAATGTTAAATGCGTACATGGCTAATTAGGTGGCTAAACTCGATCTATTTATCTTAAATGGATTAAACTGCTTAATCCGTTTAAAAATTAAATAGATATACGTCAAGGTTTTCCAATGCTCCAACCTGTTTAATAAACAAGTTAGGTCTAGGTCAGTGATTCTCAACCTATTTAAGTTTGATACGAACATAAATCCAACCTGACCTGACCTATTGTTCATCTCTAGTGTTGGTTTGTAGGGCCAATCATCAACTCTTGAAATCATTATTAGTATCTATTTACGCCCCAGGAGGGGTCAGGGTGGTATGATCGGTGTCGAAGCCAACCCTCAAGCACTTAATGTTGATAAATGTCATATTTGCATCGAATTTTATGAGTGTTTGACAATTTTTTTGGGAATTATTTTGCTTAATTGTATGATTTATTCCCCCTATTTCTGCTATTATGTTTGTTTTCGCTTGTTTAAGAACTATTGACATATTTGGACTTTGTGAACCCAAAGCATGTGAGTAGAATGAAGATTATGAATCCGTATGGATCGAAATGGATGCAAAGGAGGCCCAAAAACACCTAATATGGACATATCATGGCAAGTACAACAGTCGAGGAGGATCTAGGAAGAAGTAATGGGGTAAACAAAAGAGACAGAGCTGGGCAGTAAAAACCATGGTCCGATTGTGGTGGGGACCCTGAATCATGAGCGTCTCCACAGTCAGCCTAGGTTGAGTATTGTTTCTCCGAGTCTACTACTTCTCATAGCGCCTTTCCATGTTCTAAGCATTTTCGTTGGTTTGCAGACTTGATTCCAGCAATAAAAGTCTCATTTTAGTGCTTCTTTAGCATCATATCCAAATCATCCCATTATCATTTACCATCCTTCACACATCCATAATCCACCATTAGAGAGGTTTAAATAAGAAAGAAGTGAAGATCAAGCGGCGCTCGAAGGCTTGTTGGAAGTAGATTGAAAGATCATCATCTGGGCAGCTAGAATAAGCTTTTCTTTCCTTCTTTTTTTATTAACTACTCTTCTAGTTTAGATTAAGAAATGTTGAGATGTTTGCTTTGTTAATTTCAATAATGAGTGAGTGGATTTCTCATTCTAGGGGATGCAAAGCTGAACCAATGTTGCTAATTTCGCTAGTTTGAACTATGTGCACTGTGAATCCTTCCTTGCTTGTTTCAAATCCTGGAATCTTGATTGTAATTGTGAAATTTTTTTTCAACTTCTTGAATGTATGTTAGATGTTAGATCGAAGTATTGAAATGTGAAGATCAGCGTTGAACACTTAGATTAGACTTAGTTTAATAATCATTTGCGAAAGTGTTGTGAATTGAGTGGTCTTGTGATAATCATATCCTAAACTTGATTAAATTAAGATTTAATGAGAATTATTAATTAGTATGATTAAATTAGTTTATTCCATTTTGAAAGAAAGTTGTGAATTCTCTAATGTTATCGACCATTGAGTTAATCAGCAAGGTGAAAAGTGCTTGTTTGACTCATTAGATTGATACATCATTAAGTGATGCTATCGCCACATGTTTTTAGTCATTGAAGCTAGTCCTTGTTGCTTAGCATTGTTTAGATAAAAACCAAAATCAAATCTTGACTTTGCTTATCAAACTTTTAAAGGAATACTTGGTAATTCAATTTAGCCTTCGTGGGAGCGACTTTGATCAATCATACAACACCTGTGCACTTGTGGGTGGTGATAAAGTTTTTAGTACCAATGATTAGATTAGGATATTGAGTTGCCCGCATAGAGTTTGACTACACATTTTCCTTTTCTTTTTATTTTTCAATTTCATTCATTTTGGGGTGCTTTGATTGTGCATAATTTGCATTCCTTTTTATGCACAAGTCTCCTAGTTTTGGAGTACTCTTTGAATTTAATCCCAAGGTTGAGAGGACTTTTCATGGATTGAAGAGGTAGCAGAAGATTGAAGAAGAGCATGAAGCAGCCAAATCCATACCTAGGATAACAGGTGAAGATAAGTAAATGAGGACCCTTTAGGACTATGTCACTTGTAGAGTTTACGTCCACTAGGTCGCCCATGTCTACTAATAATTTTGAGCTCATGTTGGCACCCTATAGAGGACCCCAGTTTGTGTCGATTTTCTAGATGTGTGTGGTACCTTGAAGATCAATAGAGCCTCTAGTGATAACCATCCATCTCCACTTCTTTCCTTTCTCTCTTAGGGGCAAACCAATGGCACGACTTCAC
>NCQS01110639.1:0-16963 GCA_002740445.1 Pachycereus pringlei
AAACAGTACGAAGGAAACTTTGGTGCAGTCAGAATCCTATGACCTTCGAGTGGAAGGATGGCCATCCAAGGACAGAAGTAATACCAGACAGAGAACGTTCAACAACACATAGACCATGCTCCTAAGAAGTCAGTCATTGTAATAACCCCTTAATTATGAATAGCAACACTATGGCAGCCAGCCTGTATTTTGCATTGAAAAGAAAACAAGAAATGGTAATTTGAAAAAAAAAAGAAAAAGAAAAATTGGGAAAGGGCTATAATGTACAGCTTATATTCATGTGAATTTAGCCCTTCAAAAAAAAAAAAAAAAAAAAAAAAAAAAAAGAATACTCATGGACTGCCCATAATATCACGTTAATACATCATTTTGGCATATGGTTGCCTGCTGTCTGCAGGCAACGCTAGGGTCCATTCTCATGGTGTGCACGGGACAACTGCAATTCATGGGTGACTCTGCCAAACCTGGGGATGTTCTTGGCATTCACAGCTCAATTGCGCTGATGAGAAGTTTGTCCGAAACCTATATCTAATATCTCCCTCCCAACTCGATCCTAGAAACCTCTCTCCATCTCTCTTCCCGCCACACCCAAAAAGGACACAACCTGAATTTACCCAAACCAAACCCAACTCCATGAAATTATACTAGAAGTCATGACAAGGTAGTTTCACATCCAAAGTTTCATAAGCAATGAAATTGTGGCAACAGGCCTGAGGAGCACATCATAGCTGTGTTAAGTCAACAACATAAGCTGTTCTGCTGAGTTGGACATTTAGTATAATTTCATGCGTCTATGGTACATTAGACCATATTTTGGTCCCAACAGAACAAGTAAATAGTGATTCATAGACATCCTCAACTACTTTAAACTGAGAAGTGATGAGGCTCTTCACAGTCTGCTGGTTCAAAATGGATTCAATGCAAGTCCATTGCCCTAAGGCATTCCTAGAATGCGACTTTAGCAACAAAAATGTAAGATTAATGATTGACTTTGAGGATGAGAGAAACATACTAGTTTGAAGATAATAGGAAATAGTTGAAATACACAGGCATCAGTTTCATTAAACAAATCAATCAATACTACATCAACCACACATTCTGATGGTGATTTCTGTCTACGACACAAAATTAACCAACTCTACTCAGGAACAGAATATGATCTGCCTATCAGAACCAGTATGGTCCACATAGAAATAAAAATGGTACCAGGATGAAAAGATGATCAATCAAAGCATACAACATACTCAGTAGCCATAAAACCATCGCCCAGTCCACCAATGAAAATGACTTGCTGTTTATAATCACCTGTTCTGAATGCAACCTGCATAACACAGAACATAAACAGAAGGGTTAAAGGAAATCCTTAAGATAGCATTCCAATATATATAATCAAACAGCAAAAGAAGAATAAGCATGCAGAGCAAAGAAAAGAAGAATGGGCACATGTAAATATAACCCAAATTAATATCTCAACATGACATAGTCGTAGACAAAGTCCATAAAGTCAAAAGTAGGACTGATGCAAGATAAGAGTAAAGAATGGGTGAAAAGATTTAGGCAATTAGATTACTTTGATATTGAAAATCTTTTGTATTTTTTTATTATTTTCGTAGGTAAAGCATATTTTAAAATGGCCAAAATAAGGATATTTAGTGATATTTTGTGAAGATTTAGTTTCTTAGTCTGTTAGGATAATATAAAGTTATCTATTTTTATCCTTTTCTAGCTTATACCTTGTCATTTAGGTTTCCTAGTACTAGTTAGTTTCTTGGTTATATAAAACCCTTTATGTAATTGGAAAGCAAGATCATGAATGATTATTGATTAATTTGATGAGTCAATGTTTCTCCATGTGAGAATTTCCCAGTAGGAATTGCTCTCAGAACGTCCTATGTCAACTTTGGTATGAAAGCCAATCGATCTGAGCCCTGTCTCGTGTTTGGTTTCGCATCCTGTCCTGTTTCCCTCCACAGCAAATTTCACCCCGGGGGGGGGGGGGAGATACCACAGCAAACCGTAACCCTAGTGGACCAAGATACAAGCCACCACCGAAAAGCGCTACCTCCCATTACCTTCGCTTCTTCTCACGCTTCTGTTTTTTTGCCTCCATATCAAGTCTTAAAAAATATATATATCCAGAAGAAAATTTTCCAGATTGTCTGCTGCTGATACTGGAAAGTTTTATCTTACCTATTGTCGTTTGCTGCCAAATATGTTATTGTCAAGGACTGCTCAGATTTTCAGGTTCACGTTGCCGATGTGTTGCCATGGTGACGCGCAGACCAGCATGGTTATTGAAGCGAGAACTTCCAAGTTAATTTTTAAAAGTTGGAACTCAATTGCTAACTCCCCCATCATCTTCCAAAGATCGTGTCGGGTTGTTGGATAAAGTTGGAAGTCTTTTTATCTCAAATAGATCAGACCCCTTCAAAATCCATACAAGATGCGCTAGAGCCCATAAATGGAGTTTTAATCTCGAAAGTACTTACAAATCAAGCAAATCTTGATGTCCAAATTTCTCTTCCTTCATGCCTCTCTGAGCTCATTGGTGTTATAGCACCAAATTCGGAATTCCCCTTTTGAAGATGAACCTATGAAGAAAGCTTTCAGGTCATCGCATCATCTTTTCAAGCCCTCTGATAGTGTTAGCAAATCATTTCATAAAAGGCTTCAGACACTTGAGTGTATGGCTAGAGTACACTCCTATGTTATGTTGTTAGATCTTGAATGTGATTCTGTTGTCGTGGACATTTTCCACCATCTTTTAGCATCAATTAAAGACGATCATTCTCCCCTATTGCTTGCACACATATAGAATTTATCCTCATCGGTATTCTTGATGAAATAGATGACTTCTTGTTGGAGTTTCTTATGCCTATGCTCGGAATCAGATTATGGGTAGCCCCTCATCTACCTGCTCAAAGTAAAAGAGTATTGGAGACATTCTCGGATTCCACTACAACAAATTATTTCATCTATAGAAGAAATTATGCACAGCAAGGAAGTTGAAGCCAAAGAAATCCAGAGTGACCATTATCTGATAGGATTTGTAGAATGTACTGAATTTAAAAGCGCTTCGACATATAAGGAGTATCAAAAAGTTGCATCTGAGTGTAAGACATTGCCTAATTCTAGGGATTTTCAATGTTGGTATCCTAGATTTAAACATAGGGAGACGTCAAAGTCTAGAAATTGAGAATGCTAATTTTGTCATCCTTAAAGAGCTTATAGTGGGCAAGAAGCTACATCTACTCATGGCATTGCTACTTTTCTTGGAGCACCTAAGAGCATTACAATTTTTTCATTTGTGTTATGAAGTGAAGTTGCTTCTTTGCTTGGTGTTCTCGTTTCTATTCCAATTCAAAACTCGAGGCCGGGTTTTCTCCAACTAGGAAGAATGATGAAAGATAAGAGTAAAGGACGGATGAAAAGATATAGAAAATTAGAATACTTTGATATTGGAAATCTTTTTTATTTTTTATTATTTTCGTTGGTCATTTTTAAGCATATTCTAAGATAGTGAAAATAAGGATATACAATGATATTTTATCAAGATTTAGTTTCCTAGTCTGTTAGGATAATATTAGATTATATATTTGCATCCTTTTTTAGCTTACATCTTATCATTTAGGTTCCCTAATGCTAGTTAGCCTCTCGGTTTTCTAAACCCTTTTATGTATTTGGAGAAGGCAGATTACGAATGATTATTGATTAATTTGAGTGAGTTAATATTTCTCTGTGCAATACTGTCCCTGTAGGAATTGCTCTCAGAGCATCCTACATCAAGGACATCACCAATATTCTTTATAATGCGGAGGAAGGTACAAAATTCACTCTAAAAAGTAAAAGAAAAAAAAGGGAAAGGGAACATACTAGTGATGGAACATAACGGGCAGAAGTTAACATAGGATGATAAATAGTAACCAGATTATAGAAACAAAGACAGCAGTAGTACTACACTCTCACAAGACAGACACAAGCTCCCTCATGAACATTGTGAATCACAAGCTCCCTCATGAACATTGTGAATGAACACCTAAAGAAAAGATGAGATGGACATTGTACCCAAAATAAGCTATCCAAGAGTGCTTCATTTAAAAACATTCAAGTGCTACGCTCTAAACATTGAATAGATAAGTACACTCAGAACATTTTGCCTCCTTCAGTCCTACCAAAACCCATTACCCTAACATCAAAGATTCTAGATACTTAGAACGGGAGAAGTAGAGGAAAAGATGTTCACTATTCTCAGGATTGCTGAAACAACAAATACATATCTACGAAACAAGTGAAAGGTACTACTACTACTACAACAACAACAACAACCAGTGTGGGTCCTGCTTTCGTGAGGTCTAGAGAGATCCAAATGTAAGTAACCTTACCTCTACAAATATCTTTACCATAGAGAGGCTGAAAACAAGTGAAAGGTATTGATATCAAAATTTCATCAATGACTTTGTGTCCAAGTGAGATCCATTCAGGTGAACCTATTAGTAAAGCCCAAAAGGAAGCCACATAGTTGATCCCTTAACAATTAAGAACTTCCCAATAGAATAACTTTATCAAAATACAGGGATCAAAGCCTTAAAAATAGATATAGAAATTATAGATCCGCCCAAAAGAAAACAGGCAAATGAATCAGATATTTGAAGTGCAAAACTAGCATATGCACCTCTCTGCCATCCACATCTCAGATGAAATGAAACATAAACTCTAAGATGCACATCATACGGAATATTAAAAAGAAATGTAGAATCATTATGTCAAGAGATATGGTGTAGATTAGGGAGCAAGGGAAAGGAAATGAGAGGACAGAGAGGGCGGAGAATAGAGGGAAGAGGAGGAACAAGGGCAAATGATGTACAATGCATAACATCAATAGTCATCAATAGGTGATAATATACTAGCCCATGTAATCTACTCATAAGACTCTAGAGACTCAGGAAAGAATTGAAAACCAACTAAATCTAACCTAAATAGAAAATTAATCTTACTTCCCTCATACGTCAGCTTGTTTTCACCACTCCAAAATAACCCATAAATATGTATACAAAATACATAAAAGTATCATACAGCATGTTTCAAAATACTATAATGCAACCTAGATTCTTACTTCTGCAGTTCCTTCATTCATCATTTCCATTAATGGTACTCAAGGACAAGACTGTGCAAAAGAAAAGTCCACTTTATGAAAGAATATTAAATGAAAAATACTCTCCGGACAAATTTCCATATACTATTATATGGGCCTCTCATACCCTTTTTAGACTCCCAACCACACTCATGGAAGTCATAATCACTTTGGAATACCTTCCATAAGTAGTTTTGAAAATAGCAACAACCAAACTCAAACAAAGAATGAGTCAGAGCATGAGTTCCAAGTCAAGCCCACTCCCTCGACCTCTTCTTCTTTGCTCTTCCAAAACCACCAAATCTCCACTGTTGTATCTTCTCTTAATATTGATGGATGGAACTGCTTTTAGCCTCTTTTTTCATTTGGAATTATGAACTTTATCTTTTATCTTTATTTCTAGCATTCATGCCCTTTTATTCTGTTTTCAATCAAGCACATTGTTTGTATATGATTTTATCACCCCTTAGTAAAGTCTTGTTTTCCTTGCCCTCCTCCTCCTCCTCTCTCTCTCTCTCTCTTGTGTGTTAAACTACAAGTTTCCTTCAAAGGGTCTTTTCTCATATAGCTATGTTTCAAGCTCATTCAATCTTAAGACAATCCATTTATGGAGTATGATTCAAACCTCATCCTATGAAGTGAATGTTTCTTTGTTTTCCTTATGTACTATCTCAAATTGAAGATTGAATTAAAGATGGAAGTTTAAAAGAATTTATATCATGATTATTTTTTCTCACGTAACCTATCAAATCAAATAGCTCCACAATATTCTATTGCAGGTTTGCATTGTAGAGGCCAGAGCCATTGCTATATTATTGCTACGACTTTGGAGCAATTGTAATAATGTCCACTATTAGTTTTTGGTGGGAAATAGGGAATTTATTTTTATGTCTTAGAGTTATTATTGTTAGTGAATTATTTGCGATATAGGTAACATATTACTCATTCGGCCATCTAATAATGAAAATATTCCCCATCCGTCAAAGATAGAGAGAGAGATGATCCCTAGATCAATCCCCACCAAAACACACAAAAAAAAACAAACAAACAAACAAACAAAATGCACGCAATGTTTGTTCATTAACTTCATATGCTTCGAAGTGAGATTAATCAAACCACAGCACTAATTAAAGAATCTATCCTACTTGGCAGAATAGCCATCCTGTACTAGTAAAAGCTCATAACATCATTTTTCTAACCTGTATTTAATATGATATGACCCTTGCAAATTAAATATCCATTGTCCATAGTAATATCTAACAATATCTCAAAATGCCGCTAATTGAAAAATTGCAAAAATGTATTACCTTCACCTAAGCTAAATTTTTCACTTTTTTTTACTGATATCATCCAAAATAATTGCTGTTCCTTCGCTGCTCACATTTGTATTTGGGATGGATGAAGCATCCAGAAATTTATTTCATTACACAGGAAGAAGCATCTAGAAGAATGGAAAGCCCTCTCTGATGCAAGATCACATCCATTTTAACAAACTAATCAGAAGTCCATTCCAATGTTCCACTTCAAATTGCGAGTTGAGGATAAAAGTTCATTAACTGATGAATTCTGGCTAACAAATGCAGAATTAAAGCGAAATTCAATCAACGACTCAATCACTTAAAACAGAGGCCGAAACTGCAGCCTGTGAAATACAACGCGAACAATGACAGATCCAAGGAAACAATACCAGAAGTTGGAAATTTCAACTGAAGGAAACAAATTAGATCATGAAAAGAAGGAAGTAGAACCTGAATCGACTTGGGGCCGTAACGAAAGAGAACGCCTTGGAAGCGGTTCTTCATGGCAATGGGAGCAAAAGAGTCAGCGGAGTTGGAGTTACGGGAAGGCCCCGGCGACAACGTCTTGGCGGAGCAGCTACGGACAAGGTTGGAGAACCATGAAGAGCCGGAGGTGAAAGAGGCAGACGCGGATGAAGAAGAGGAGAGAGATTGAGACCAATTCATGTCCTGCTAATGGTATTGGTTTTAGAATCTGAAAGTCAAACTCAGCCTACGCTTTCGCTTTCGCTTTCGCTTTCATGCACATGTCAGACTGATTTGTTTGATTATGATTGCCTCCCTGCGTTTGTTTTTCCGTTGAATGGATCGGCATTGCGGATTCAGGGGGAGTGGGGGAGTGCTTCAGTTCTTGGGATGTGGTGTGGGCCCAGGGAGAAGAAGGTGGTATATGGAACAACCTAGGACACAAGAATAAATACACATCCTGCCACATGGGATGCCAACCAAGGCAAAATAACCACTGAAACACAAGCAACACACCACATCAAAAAAAACCAAAATGCAGAATCCAAAAACAAAAAAAAAAATTTCCCTAATTTTCTCTCTCCTGACATATCACAAATGCTCTGCAACTAGAGATGGGAATGTTTGACCTAACACGATAATACGATATGAACCCAACCCTAAATTACTGAGAGAAACCCGAACCCGACTCGAATCGAACCGACTTCGACCCGAAATCGGCACGATTAGACCGTTTAATATGAAAACATGTTATTTTTCAATTTAAGACAAATTTAAGTTATTTTTAACACCGACACGAAATTCACCCGTTTATTAAATAGGTCAACCCAACTCGGCCCATTTTTCAGCTCGATCTGCAACGTAACACACACACACACTCTCTCTCTCTCTCTCTCTCTCTCCCCCCTCACGATCAAATGTACATCTCTTCACGATCAAATGTGCATCATTGATCTTCAAAAAACCTCCAAATCCACACATGAAAGTTGAAATTAAGCCTATTAAACACGATTCATCAATGATTTTACAAGTTCAAGGCTCGCATTTGCTCAGAAATCAACTCTAAGTAAGTACAAAACAGTTTAAAAATCTTACTCAACAAAATTTTCTTCTATAGTCTTTGATTTTATATACAATATGCAACAAATTAGGGCTTATTAGTAACAACATGGAAAGCAAAGTGCACAACAACAACAGGAAGAGGCTACTTGAATATGAACAAGCAGGATCACATTCAAAAAGGTATTTCATGCATAAAGATCAAAAACTTAAATAATTTAGGGTTAGATGTAATGTTTCGCAAGTTTATTGTTATTTCCTTGATTGCTCTAGTTTGAAGTAAAGTTTAGTATAATGTCATCATTTGGAAACAGTTTTAGTATAGGTTTTAGTTGATTCGTGTTGTTGTACTTGAAATTTAGAGCAGTCTGCTATTTCAGTGTACAACTTGTGACACTTTGGCGTTGTTTGCACATAGGTATAGTGTTATCTATGTTGGATTACTGTTGTTTTAGTTGAATTGAGTCTGGTAAAGCTGAGCATAATATCATGGTTTGTTCTAGTAATTAAAGAAATTCAGTGGTTTTTAGAAATAGTTTTGTGTTCAAAAAATTGATAGGTGTTGTTCTAGTTTAAATTGAGAACTGCCTGGTATTTTAGTGTATAGCTGAAGGAATTTTGCTATTTTTTGGACATAGGTATAGTGTTCTTGGCTTGATTGCTGTAGTTTGAAGTCTATTTAAGCATATTTTTATAATCATATTCAGTGTTATACACTAGATTTGTATTGTGTGTGAATTAGAATTAACATAATATGATGTGTTTGGCTATCTTTTGAAGGTTGTTGATCAATTTTTTTTAAAAGGGATAACACTTGTTTCGAGTTCACAGGTTCACTGTTGAGCTTTAAGTAATTTGGTGTTGTTCCCTATAAAGTCTAATGTTGTCCAGTAGAAACTTTGATGTTTTCTATTAAGTGAGGATATTTCAGTCAGATTTGTATGATCAGATATCATTCCACTTCCTGATCATCTATCAATGATAATAACTGCATAGCTTCCTCCATTATGTGTTGCTTTAATTTTTAAGTAATCTTATTACATGGCCTCATGGAGGCAGTAGTTCCTGGCCTTAGCATGGCGTGTGCACTTTAGTAATGTAGATTTCAAAGGGGGAGTCCGAAACATTAATTCAAATTAGTATATTTGCAGGCTTGGTATCTAACTTTGGTGTTTGTTGGACATGGGGATAGTGTTCTTGGCTTGATTGTTATAGTTTGAAGTTAGTTGAGCATAATATAATAGTTTAGTGGAGCCTTTCAAAACATTTAGTGCTTTTTAGAATCATACTCAGTGTTATTTCAAAACATAATATGATGTATTTAGTTGGCAGAATTCACAATGAAGTGGTTTTATTCATCCTAAGCTGAATCACCATGTTTGGTCATCTATTAAAGGTCGTTGATCAATTGTTTTAAATAGGAGGAGCACTCGTTTCAAGTTTAAATGTTTAGTTGAACTTTAATTAATTTGGTGTTGTTTAGTATAAGGTTTAGTGTTATCCACCAGAAAGTTTGGTGTTTTTAGTTAATTTAGGATATTTAATTTGGTGTTGAGCTTTAACAAATTTGGTGTTGTTTAGTATGAGATATAGTGTTGAGCTTTAAGTAATTTGATGTTGTTTAGTATATGGTTTGGTGTTGTCCACTAGAAAGTTTGGTGTTTCAAGTTAATGTACAATGGTTTACTTAAGTGTTCTTTCAATTTTTAATTGAGTGTTGTTTAGGTATACATTTGGTGTTATTTAACCTAATCTGGAGTTCTTCAATACACTGTTAAGTGTAGTTTAGTGTACAATATATATGCATTTATTGGTAATAAAAACAGGGAGTCCATTGTTATTCTTTGTACATCAACACGGTATGTTCATTACTTAATGTGACATTGATGTTCATAGGTCAAAGGCTAAAGAAAATGAAATAGATCCTAACAAGATAATTGAACCTATTGTAGTTGCTCTAACTAGAAGTGTTACGTACTTAAAAAAACCTTTCATGTATAAACCTTGTCATAGTCAAAAGTTTAAAGTTACAACCTAAAACATATACTTGCCACATTCAAAGAAATTTATATTTACTTATCTAACATAAACCTTGTGTAATTCCGAGGGCAAGGGAGATGAATCTGCTACATCATAACAAAAGCAAAAAAGATTTAAGCACATTACCTATAAAAGAAGGAAGAAGACACCTTTAAGCCTAAGAAGGTCACCAAGAGGTCACAAAATTGCAACAACATCTAATGAAGCACTAGCTAATCAAGGCCAACAAGGTGACACAAAAACTTTAATTTGTGCAGACCAACATTCTAATCATGAAAAGGAGACACAAACCAAAGAAGATAGCCCTCCAATGTAAGCCTTTACTCCAAAATATTATGACACAACTCTAACACTAAGAAGATCACCCAGAGGTCACAAAATCATTACAGTCTCCCCAAGATCTAGAGCTACTGAAAGTTAGATTGAGAATGTAGAGGAAGAATCACAACTAGAAACATATCATGAGAATGTAAACAACCAATTATAAGAAAGGCGCCTAGAGCAAAAAAGATCAGGAAGACATCCAAAATGCTCAAAAACAGTTAAAGGCAGAAAAGTATTAGGAGGTCTCTAAAACTCCTAATTGCAAGTGATGAAGAGAAGAAGTAGGTGAAGGTGAATCTCAGGGCAAAAAGGAAACAGACACCAAAAAAGGAAGAAGAAATAGAACCAACAAAAACAAAGGCAAAGAAAGCTACTCAGTGAACCGTGATGTAAACCATTGGCCAAATAAAGGAAACAAATCCTTGTTGATGAGTCCCAAATGATTGAAGAAGATCAATCTTCCAAAAAATAACCCATGAGAGAGAAAAAAACCCCAAATCTTCCAATTGTTTGAATCAAACTTGAGAACATTAAACCAAATAGATAAATCAACCTACTCTTCAACCCTCTAAAGCCAAAACACCAAGGATTGAATTAAAGGGATGAACTCAACTTCACCGCCCTCCTTAGAGAGATAAAAAAAGTTTGAGATTTTTTGTGAAGATACTAAGGATCAAGCTCTCACTTCATTAATTCAAGTCTCAGAAACATTACAAGGATCAAACAAATAAATAAGAGAGCAACCCCATTTCCCAAATCATGCACTAACCAACAGGATTACAAGGAAATTAACTAATGAAATCCTAACTAGTGGTACAATTTTGAAGGGAGTCACAAGAATATAAGCTGAGCTGGAATTGGCTGCATTAGTGCTAGATTAGATGATCAACCACTTCCTTAAATTGATGAGTCATGGGAAGATTTTCTGTGGGTGGCTTCTAGAATAGTCTACAAGCTATTTAAGAAATATTAGCTCATAATTCATCCATTTGCTAGCCTGATTAATTCCTTAAGAAAAAACAAGCAATTTGAGATCCTGCACTGGCCCTTGCCTGGCTTAAGCCCCATATCTTCTTCAATACCTGGAATCTGAAGACATTCTATAACTTGATGAAAACTAGACATCTGGCGCTATCCATACATGTGTAATTTGTCCAAATTAGATATCGTATGTCATTCCAAAACGGAGCTAGAAGTCAAGTAGGATGTTCTGCTCAAAAAATGAAATTAAGCTAATGAAGTGGCTTTGGAGACTAAAGTAGCTAAGCTCCTTATTTAAGGGTACTAATTATCCAACCACCTTTTCTAAGCTTAATTGGACCTCTTTAAGGATCCTAAGTCAACATTGACCTAGGAGGACCAAGGGCTTGACCTTTACCTCTAAAAGTCAACATTATTCCCACTTCGTACATAACCTCGAAGGAGTAAGTCCATTCTTGGGGTTTGCTCCACATCAACCTCTCGCCCTTGAAGAGGATTTTCCCTTAAATTTATTGCGCTTATCGTCATCCTCAATAAAAGAAGTTAGATACCCAACACTAAAGGTGATGGATATTTGCATATCTCCTGGAAGTTTAATTTTGTAGGCATTCTCCCCTACCTTTTGTACCACCTTATAAGAACCATCTACCCTGGCCATAAGCTTATTCTTCCTCCTTGAAGAGCACTTTTCTTTCCTCGAATGCAACCACATAAGATCTCCTAGCTTAAACTCAATATGAGTGCAGTTCTTGTTGGCCTTAAGCTTGTATTGCTCATTCACTTTCTTAATTTGTGCCCTTGCTTGCTTATGTTGTCTCTTGATTTCCTTAGCCCTTGCTTCAGCCTCAAAACTCACCTTTGATCCTTGTGGAATAGGTATAAGATCAATAAGAGTGAGAGGGTTAGGGCCATAGCAGACCTTAAAGGGAGAATAAGAGGCAGCATAGAAAGGAGCTCAATTATAGGCAAACTCGGCATGGGCAAGGTATCCCAATCCCTCATACTCTTGCTCACCATATCCCTTAGTGAGGTTGTGAGAGTTCAATTTGTCACCTTTGTTTGTCCATCGGTATGAGGGTGGCAAGTAGTGTTAAAAAGCAACTTACTCCCCACTAGTCTCCATAGGGATCTCCAAAAGTGTTGTAGAAATTTGATATCCCTATCCTAGACAATAGTTCTTGGAATACCATGAAGCCTTACAATTTTTTGAAAGAAGAGATCCATAATGTAAGTAGCATCATTACTCTTGTCGCAAGCAATAAAGTGAGCCATCTTAGAGAATCATTCCACTACCACCATAATAGCATCCTTTCCCCTAGGTGTCATTGGGAAGGCCGCAATGAAGTCCATGCTAATGTCATCCTAAGGCCTTGTAGGAACTAGAAGAGGAGTGTAGAGGTTTTGATGGAAGTGACTCTTAGCCATGTGACAATGTTGCACCTTGTGATCACTTTATAAACATTGCCACCCATCTTGGGTCAATAAAAATGCTTCTTAAGTATCTCAAGGGTCTTGTTGATGCCAAAGTGACCCGCTAAGGCTCCTCCATGAGCCTCTTTGAAAATCAAGTCCCTTAGAGGACTCTTCGGGCTGTAAAACTTATTTCTTTTGAAGAGGAAACCATCTTGTAGAGTGAAAGAGCCAAAGGTAGAGGGATTCTCTATTACTTCCTTGAAGTCTTCATCCTATTTGTATAAAGTTTTGATGGAATGGAATCCAAGGACTTTGGCCCCAAGGACCGAGAGGAGAGCATACATCCTTGACAATGCATTGGCCAAAACATTCTCTTTCCGACTCTTATGCTTACAAGAGAAGATGAAAGATTGAAAAAAACTCAACCCACTTGGCATGTCTTGTGTTCAACTTGCACTGACCATGGATGTAGGACAATGCCTTATGATCCGAATGGATCACAAAGGGCTTAGGCTTAAGGTAATGACTCTAATATTCCAAGGTTCTAACAATGACGTCGAATTCCTTGTCATAAGTGGAGTAGTTAAATCTCGAACCATTCAACTTTTCACTAAAGAAGGCTAGGGGTGCTTAGCTTAAGTGAGAACCACTCCAATTCCAACCCTATTAGCATCACACTAAACTTCAAAAAAGAGATCGTTGTTAGAAAAAGCCACGATAGGAGCCGAACATAGCCTATCCTTGATTGTCTCATAGGCCCTTTGGGTAGCCTTTATCCACTCAAGGCTTCCCTTCTTCATGCATTCGGTTAAGGGAGTCATAATGGACCTAAAGTCTTTAATAAACCGGTGGTAGAAAGAGGCCAACCCATGGAAGCTTCGAAATTCTGTGATGGAGGTAGAAATATGCCAACTCTTGATAGCTTTAACCCTAGATTCATCAACTTGAATTCCCTCATCGGGCACAACCCAATTGAGGAGTAAATATGTCACACTTCTTAAGCTTGACATATGACTTTTGTTGTCTTAACACTTGGAACACTTGAGAAAGTTGTTCTACATGAGATGCCTTATCACAACCATACACCAAGATATCAACAAAGTAGTAGGAACATTAGATGGACCAAAAAGGCATCACAAGGGACTTATATAACCCACAGTTAGTCTTAAAAGTGGTATGTCATTCATCTCCTTTTTTCATCCTAATTTGGTCGTAGCCACTCCTAAGGTTAATTTTTGAAAAAACCTTGGGCCCATATAACTCATCAAGGATATCATCTAATCAAGGAATACAAAATTGATACTTGATAGTAATATTATTTATGACCTTAGAATCAACACACATACACCAAGTTTGATCCTTCTTAGGTACCAAAAGGGCGAGAACTGAAAATGGATTCCAACTTTCTCTAATGTACCTACGATCAAGCAACTCTTGAACTTGTTGTTATTATGATTGCACCTATACTATAGCTTTTTTGGTAAAGGAGCACCCTGTAGACTAATTTAGTGCACAATTTCGCTCAAAGGAGGAGCCTCGGGGTAGTCATTTGGATCTCTCAAGAGAGATTAAGCTAGAGGATGCATGGGTTTCACTCTCTCACTTGTATTTGATTCCACCATAAGTAAGACAAATAACGGCTTGTGTTTACTAATGGTTCTCTCCATCCATGTTTCACTCATATATAAGCTTTTCTCCTTTCCCTTCCCTGACTTGATTTTGTGAGGTTTATATGGGATAATGGGGTCAAAACAAGACTACGACCCTTGTGTTTGAATGCATAAGTATTGGCATGCCTATCATGAATCACATGATTATCAAACAGCCTAGGTCTACTAAGTAACAAATGACATACATCTATAGGAAGGACATCACATAGTACGTCACCATAATATGGACCAAACAAAACTACAATAATAGTTTCTTTAAAAACGGTTACCTTGCTCCTTTGCTTGAGTCATTGAAGAGTGTAAGGGGTTGGATACACCTTTGTGGGTGATCGGAGCTTGTCAATGAGTGTCATAGAAGTAACATTAGTGCAACTCCCTCCATCGATAATGAGCTGTCACACATTGCCTCCAATAGTACACCGAGTATGGAACATTTGCTCACTTTGGCTTAGTTCACAAGGAGCCTCTTTGATATGTAGTGTTCTTCGAATCACCAAGAGTTCACCCACATTCGAAGTGGCCTTTGAATTCCTCTTCATAGTTGCTTCCCCAATAGGTTGGATTTCTTCCACTGCTCTAATGGTAAGAGTTCTTGGGTTGGGATAATATGCTTGGAAATGTCCATAACCATGACATTTGAAGCACTTCTTATCCTCCAATCTCTTTAATGGTTCACTAGCAATCCCTTTACCATTGTCAAGGACTTTAATGGGTGTAGGGGTAGTTTCAACTTTGTTATGGGAGGAGTAACCCTTGAGGGAGCTTTGAGGGTGAATACAGGAAGTGGTTTGAAAGGTTTTTCGACCCTTACTTCTCAACTTTCATAGCTAGGTGACACACATCATCAAAGGATAAGTAAGGATGGAGATCCACCTTATTGACAATGCTAGGTGATACTCCTTTAATCAACCTAGCAATCTTGAGCTCAGGCTCTTCATCCAAACCAACTCTTATTTCAAGTTGTTCAAATTTTGTAATATATTCTTCCACCTTAAAAGTCTCTTGACTAAGAGAGGTAATCTTGAGGTAGAGTTCTTATTTATAAGAGGGTGGTAGAAACCTCTTCTCCGTATGCTTCTTGAGCTTAGACCATGTCTTGATTTTCACCTTAGCTTCTCTAGCCTTGTTCTTCTTCAAATGCTCATACCAAAGAGAGGCATATAATTTCAACTAGAGGATAGCCAACTTAAAGGAATTTTTATGATTATACTGTTTGAGTTTAAAGATAATTTCAATGGCTTGCACGCTATCATGATAGTTCTCTGGGTTAAGATTGTCATCAAATTCCAGGGCCTTAACTTTGAGATCCCTAAGGCTATCTCTTGGATACCTTCTTCTACTCGATCCTCTTTCCTTATCATCAAAGTCTTCATGAGAGGATGAGTAAGCGATGTTATTAGGATTAACATCATAACCCCGATCATAAGGATATCGTTGTTCGGATCCCTTCCCTTGGTCAAGCTCCCTAGCAAGCTTCCTCAGTTGCTCTTGAAGTTTAATAATGACCCTATCTATCCTTATCTCATGGGCGTGCTCAAGAGGAATGCCCCTATATTGAGAAAAGTCCCCTTCGTTGGCCATAATAAAGTTAGGAAAGAAGGTATAGGATGAAGCAAGGGTACCTACGGTTGTGGAGGATACCACAGAGGGATTAAGGGAACTAATGACCATAGAGGGAAAGAGGATTGCCACGGATCGCGGTGGCTACCAGGGGCTATCCGTGGTTGGCACCGTCTCGTAAATTTTTTGGATTTATTGTGAAGGCCTTTTCTGGAGTTTTTAGGTTGGGTTTGGATTAGAGACTATGTTTGGGCTATTTGAGGGTTTTTTGTGGACTAAAAAGAGAGATTTAGAGAGGGAGATCTAAAGGTAAAAATAATAAAGAAAATGAAAGAAGCAAGTCAAACACAAAGAGCGAAGGTTTCGATGCTTATCCAGCAAGAAGGATTTTTTTGCTCTAATACCAAATGAACCATAAGGCAAACCATTGGCTAAATAAAGGCAACAAATCCTTAATAATGAGTCCCAAATGATTGAAGAATATTAATCTTCCAAAAAATAACCAAAGAGAGAGAAAAACTCCAAATCTTTCAATTGCTTAAATCAAAATTGAGAATATAAACCAAATAGATAAATCAACCCACCCTTCAACCCTTTAGAGCTAGAGCACCAAGGATTGAATTAAAAAGGGATGAACTTAACTTCACCACCCTCCTTAAAAGGATAAGGAAATTTGAGATTTTTTGTGAAGATACTAGGCATCAAGCTCTCATTTCATTAATTCAAGTCTTAGGAATATTACAAGGATCAAGAAAATAAATAGGAGAGTACCGCCTTCCCCAACTCATGCACTAACCAATAGGATTACAAAGAAACTAACCAACGAAATCCTAATTAGTGGTATAATTTTGAAGGGGATCACAAGAATATAAGCTGAGCTGGAATTAGCTGCATTAGTATTGGATTGGATGAGTAAAACACTACCTTAAATGGATGCGTCATGGAGATATTCTTCTGTTGATGGCTTCTAGAAGAGTCCAGCAGCTGTTCAAGAAACATTAGCCCCTAATTCATCCATTCAC
>NCQS01110657.1:0-13223 GCA_002740445.1 Pachycereus pringlei
GAATAAAATACTTCGTAATGATAACGTTTTTGCGAAACTCAAATTAAATTTTTGTAATGTTACGGAAAACAAAATAAATTTCTTGGATTAAACTTGTTAGGGCCAACTATAAATTCTTTTAAAGTTTTTGTTAATCAATTAAATAAACAAATAAAATCCGAATTGCCAAGTGAGGGCCCAAATAAAATTTTCCGCACCAGGGTGAATAAATGCGATAAGTAAATATGAGAAAAAAAAAATCGTGAAGATGAGGTAATTAAATAAATAAACATAATTTAGGATTGTACTATTACAATTGTCCCGATTATTTAACAAGTTGCTACGAGCCTTAGTGAGTAGCAGCTTGTGAGCTGAGATGGAGTGGTCGATGCTTCACAAACCTCCTTGACACCACCTGATTGAGGCATTAGTTAGGTTAGAATCAGGAGCCAACCTAGTATAATCCTTCCATCCCTTCCTTCTTCTACTTTTTCTTTTCATTATTTCGTTATGTACATAGATGTTGATACTCAGGATTGTAATTGTGTGGGCAATCGATTTTGAGGTGAAATTTGGAATTTCTTGAGTTGAGTTGACTATGATCACTATTTTTAGGGCCTTATTCCACATAATAAGGACATTGTAGAGTTTTGGTGGAAGGGCAAGGTGCCTACCTATATATATTTTTTATAAATTTTGAGAAATTCAAAAATATTTTTATTTTTGCTTGGGGACTTGGATGCTTTCTTAGGATTGTGATTCCATATTGCTAGGTTATTGAGTTATATATAAATATAGTTTGTGTAATGAGTTGTTTGGTTGAAAATGGAGATCCAAGTTCTCATAATAATCCATCTTATATGTGTGATTTTGTGCCTATCTTGCTCACTTTTTAATCAATTCTTCATGTCTAGTTGCTAAGTTGGCATGTGAACTTTTTTGTTTGTCAAGTTGTCTTCTAAGCTCTTACAAAGATGCAATGAAAAAAGAAAAAAAGGGAAAAAGCCTAAAACTCTGAATAAGAACATGGGCACCAATATTCAAAGCCATTATCTTTATTTTAGAACTTTAATTGGCTTGAATATGTGCTATTTTACTTGGTTACACATCTATTTGGGCAATAAAATGAGTTCTACGGACAATCTAATAAAACCTCAATTTTAGGGAAAACTCAAATATTTGTAAGTCAAGTGGGTATTAATCATGCAAAGATAAAAAAGAAAAAAAAAAAAGAACAAGGAAGTCAGTTAGGCAAAGAAATTGGAATCATATCATTTTTAGCAACTTGCTTACAAGGATTTATGCACAGGTATACAAGATGTATATATCATTACATATTGTTGTGTGGGGTAAAAAATCGAGTATTATGATGCATCTTCTAACTCAGAAACTGTTTTATTGTACATTCTATATATATATATAATTTGGTGACATAGTCATTAGGGTGATGCAATTGCTCAAGTTGTGTATATAATCTCCGTATTACTTGTATATAAGTTCATGTTTTTGAAAAAACCAAAAAAATTTTGATTTGTTTTTGAAAAGGTTTTATAGGTTCATTCCTTAAAAAAATCCTCATAAGACCTCATTCGTCCACTTGACAAATCGAAGGATCTAAAGAACTTGTTGCATATGCTAAATACAACCATGATTCCTACGAAAGTGGGTTAGGATTTTCTTTTTGTTATTTTCCATTTCTTTTTGGGAAGTTTAGTTTGTTTTCCTTGAGAACTAGCAAACTTTAGGTGTGGGGTATATGTTTGTGCCAAAATTATGAATTTTTATTATACTTTTTCGCCTAATGTAGCTCCTAATAATTATTATTTTATAGTTTCTATTTGAGTTTATTTTATTTTGCAGTCATGAAAATACTAGAAAAATGTGAAAAGAAGGCAAAAAATGCTTTAGTCTTACCAGTGCTGTCGGGAGCCCTGGCAATCTAAAGGTGTGCATAGGGCCCCCTTGTCATGTATTAGAGGTAAGAGGCTGAAAATAGTAAACGACTCTTAAAACTAGTGGCCACAATTAGGTCAAAGGGCTTCATAATGCTAAAAGATAGGATGGTCGAAAAGGAATGATTTAGATTGGCAGATGACTTGTTCAAGTATTATTTGATGGTCAAAGGGCTAGTGCTTCTTTGTCCATAAAAACCAAGTTTTCTCATATTTTACTCTCTTTTTGCTTAGCTTGCTTTTTTCAGATTTTCGAGCTAACCATTCAGTTATTTTTTTTTTCCTAATTTTTTCTTTTCCCTTCTTTTTTTAAGAATAAGAGACTCAATGGGGAAGAATCCCCACAGAAATGAATCTTCTTTGTTGGGCCTCAAAGAGGTTTATGCAATATGGAGTTAGACCAATTGTAATTCAAGAATAAGCTAATGAAGCTTTAAAGGATGGATGCCTTTAGAAGAGCATTTCAGGAGAGGTTTGAGAGTTGAGCCACCAAAAGAAGGGAATTGGATAAAGGCCCAAATGACCTTCATCAAATTACCCAGTGTGTGTAGGTGATGAGATTTGTAGAACGACTAAATTTTATCTCATTTTACTTACTTATTTTAGGCATCGCTCTTTTCATTTTTTTCCTTTTTTGACATATTTTTCTTTTTTCCAAGGTGATATGCTTAGATCAAACTCTCTTTCGATTACGCGTTATTCATATTGATGTTGTGACATCACCATAACATGCTCCCACTCAAAAGTTATGTCACATGTGGCTAAGAAAGAAATGAGCCCATTTAAGGCTCAAATGAGCTATAAGGGATAAAATTTTTGGGGTTTGATGAGGGAATAATGAGGTTACCAAAAGAGGCCTCTTTTTTCCTTGTTCTCACCTTTTTATGTTTTCAAGTGAGGCCCTCTTTAGTTTTCTTTAATTTTTTTTCCTAATTTTTTTAACCTAGATTCAAAATAGGATAAAACCATTCCAGAAAACTATAAAGGGTGTGTATATAATGGGACTAGTAAAGAAAGATATTTTATTAATGATCAAGGTCACATTGTAATCGAACTTAGGATGGCAAAGAAAAGCAAACAAAATTCTATGACTCAAGACCTCAGGACAAACTAAGTATAGACTTATATTCTTGAATTAGGATAATGTCAAGGCCTTTTATATGGAGGTGCTTCTTCATCACTGTGATTTGGGTGTATCTATGCCTATTATGCAAATAGATAGCCTCGCTCTTTTATTGGGTGTCATGAAATAGCTAGAATACTAACATGCAAAACTGAGTGGCCCACGGTGATTATTGGGTGCCTAGATAGCCATTAGTAAGGGAAGCCAACCTAATATGAACATATTTTCTACCATATCCTTAAAGCCCAACAATTTTTGTATTAGGAGCTCAGGCTCGGTCATATTCACAAAACATATTTGGATCCCAATTAATGGAGTTTCGAGAAGCCTTTGTTTCTAGCTTAATTGATCATAGTTCAATCGTCCTATTGGAGAGGAGAAGTTTAAGAGATGGAATATAGGTCTTCCAATAGGGGTGTACTTTGTATAGTGAGTTAGTGCCTGTACTTCGTTTTGCTTACAGGTAGTAACATTACTCTCCTAATTTTTATTTTCTTAGCCCTTCCAATTGTTGGTTGCCTTAGTAGATGACAGTTTTTCCTCAACCAATAGACTACATATCTCAAAGTGGAAATGTTTGTTATTGGTTGAAATTTTAGATGTTGCTGGTATGATGATCAGAGGTTTTTCATTACTAGTCATACCCGATCCTTCTTAGAGTGGCAATACAGAGTGGCAATTCACCATGTGGTAGCTTTGCCCTAGATCGAACTAAAAATTCCAAAAAAGAATCTTTTCCCACTTGCTTTAAGAGCTCCAAATCTCTTAAAGTGATAACGAGGTCAACATTATATGTAACTGATTAACAAATTCTTTAAAAAGGTCCTTATAATAGTGACCTTGCACGGATCAGCAATGTTATACCACTTTATAAATATACCTTGCTCTATGCCTTTAAAAGTAATTGCAGTGACAAAGTCGCTCACATGTTGAAGAGGATTTTTTTTTCCATAAAATTTAATGACAGGCATGAAAAATTTTAGAGGCAGTTTTCTACTGGGGACTGATAAAAAGATTGCATAGCTAAAGAAATTATTATTGCACATGCCTGAGACTTTGACTAATTACTCAATCCGATCTAAACGTGGATCAGATTTAGAAGTTTTTCTCTTTTCATCGACTCCCTCTCTCCCTTTAGGGGTCTCTTTATTACAATTCTTCATCATTATACTAAGTCTCATCCTCCTCCTTACTTAGGTCTTAGACTTTCATAGCTTAGCTCCAAGATTATGGCTTTCATTCGCATCTTAATGTTCAAGTGATCTAGAAGTGTCAACATTTACTCCTTATTGCTATGTTCTACCATAGGGGTGACTAGTTGTGAGTATGTTCTTAAGATAGATAGAGGTATTTCAATGATTTAAAATTTCTCTAGCTGATAGCGCCTGAATCTCTCTTGTACAATGTGAACTTCCCTATCATAAATAACATATAGATGAATCACAAAGTGGAGTATGGTAGAGAATGGCTATGAGAGAGGAACAACCGTGACCTATGTCTTATAGGAAGGCAAAGATGGTTGGGCCGGTGAGAAAGCTCAAGGTAGGCTAAGCAAAATTCAGGATGCAAGAATAAGCTATGATCTACAAGGACTGTGGTTGGTATATGGCATTACCCTATGTTGGGTTCTAGATTAAGCTTGAATGATGAAGTTGTGGGCCTTACATCTAGCTTAAATCTAGTTTGGATTTATCACATGCCTAGACTAGGTTCAAACACAGTTATTGGTTTACTTAAAGTGGGTTCACTTAGGACTCACACATGTATTCTTCGTCCAAAGAACACATGAATGATGCACGGACCATGAACTTATGCATGTGATGTATATAGGTCCTAAATCGATGGTGGATGACATACTAGTTAGGGTTCCTTAAAGTGTAATGGTTGTATTATGGAGTTTAAGATTGCTCCAAATACATGATAATGTATGAATCCTAAAGGGCTAGTAATCCACTTTATTTTTTAAATGCTGTCTAAGGACTTAGTGTGCAACTAAAGGGAGTAATAACTATAAGGCCTTCAAAGAGGCTTGGACCTAGATTAATGTGAAAACACCCCATTGACACCATGTAAAACAGGACTGTCTCATGATGGCGCTCAGAACATATACAAGCTCTAAAGAGCCAAAAATTTGGATGTGCCAAAGTCTATGACAATGCAATACCAGGGAGGAAAAAGCACCAACATAAAGATTGTTCAAGTGAATAGGAATTCAATTTGGTTCTAAACTGGTATAGACTCGGACTTTCCAATCCTGGACCCTTAGACACAACTTAAGACTCTTCTTCCTACAATCAGTACATAGGTTTATGTGTGCACTAGGTTTTATGCAAAAGGTATTAATCACAGACTTTGAAGCACATATAAGTTCTAGCCTAGGTCAAGATTCTATGTCACAAAGAGTTTTAGGCAAGGCTTAATGGTTTCTCGTGGTCTAAATAGTTCGTCACCCATGGGATGCACGGGAAAACTAGAATGTCTAGTGTCATCTCCCATCATCTAATGGATGTATGCCACAATTGGGAAAAACAACTGCAAGCACAGTTAGAAGTTAAATGGACCCACTTAGTAGCAATTGTTCTCCCAAAAAGACGAAGAAATATGGCTTCGCCTATATGTGCTTATTAGAGCCCTACTGGTCAGTATTTACATGCAAGACATACAATACAAGTATGAAATTAAAATTTTCTAATTTAGCTTTCGAATTTCACTCATGGGTCGATCCCTCATGGATGGCTGGTTACATTTTTATGTTGCTTGATTAAGAATTTTATTTGTTCACTTCAAAAAAAGCGTTCTTAAGGCACAAAAAAAGAACAGTAAGCCAATAGAATCCCCTTTGGCCCCTAGCCCGTGGAACATTTTTTGTTTGGTATAGAGGCTTGAACTTTTCATACTTCAGCTAAAGAACCAATTAGGTTTCCAGGCAGAGAGCCCGAACTGTCTCCTGTTTGAATCCGAGAGCTACGATCTTTGTTCAGATGCCCATTTTACTACTCACGAAAGTGTTTTCTTTTTTTTAAAAAAAAAAATTTGAACAGAAAGTAGTAAAGTAGAGTCGCCAGTGTGTTTATAGAAAACGCACAAAAATAAATCATTTTCCCATCAAACCTTTAAATCAAAGGGATGTAACTTGATAAGAAAAGGTTTTTTAAATATCCTTGAATAATCCATGGTGCAGGATCCTATCATCACCGACGACCTTACTAATCAAAGCAAAAAATTAGAAACATATACTAAAAAAATGTGCAGTGTGTTAATGAATAACAAAAATTAAAATAAATAGAAATAATGCTCATAGTTTATGCCAAATGCAAACTAAAAGAACAATTAAAAAAACAAAGGGGGCGGGATGCTATACAAAATTTAATTTACATCTTTGCGAACTTCAAAATTAAGCAAGAACATATGAAAAGAAAATAAGAAGGAAGGGATGAAGGTTGGTTGGCCCTTTATTAGATCCACCTAATCTGCTCAAAACCTAATAAAGCAAAATTTGGTTTAGTTTTTTAAGCAATTCTTGTGGCTTTGTCCTTGCTCTCAATGACCACACTTTTTCCACGTTCTATGTTTGTCATTTCTCTTCTTTCGTTTTTCTGCCCCCTTACACAAAGGGATGACCCCTTATTTATTGTAATAATAGGACAAGGTGGAGATTAGATAAAGTACTAAGGAAATTCAATTTGGGTACTATTCAAATTCAAATTAATGGAATAATTCTTATCCACTGGTTTCAAGTTGAATAGATTATCTGCTCATCTTAAATCTGCAAAATGTGTAATAGGTATGAAAATAGAGGCATGAGAAACCTAATTGGGTTTCGGGCCCGGTTTGGCTAACTTATGAATTGATTTTGGTTGTTCTCTCTGCCTAAAGTCCAATTCAACAATTTTGTTTTGATCTATGTTGGGCATGCAAGTGTAGAAGTTAGGTTTTAAATTTAATCGTCGGACTTTTTATAAATTTAGACACCATTTTATGTGTCTACAATTAGCCCCACTTTGATCGAGGCTGAGTAACGTGAATGTTAAAGTTAGTATTTTTATGCTTACTAGTTTTAAATTTTGCCTTAGCTAGGATGATAGGATATCATAAAGCCTTGGTGCTTACTAACCCTCGGCGGGATAGAAGTAATTAATAAGATGTTTGAACTTAACTGCTCTTTGATCTGAAGCTTGATGCCCATCCACTCTCGTTGTGATGAAAATGAATGTTGAAATGCCGAATCTGATCACTTTTGGATATGAAGCTCATCATCTAGCCACTGTTGTCAGGATAGAGACGAATGTAATGCCTAAACTTGATTGCTTTTGGATCAAAAGATTAGCACCCACCTAATCTCAATGTCACGGAGATGAATAATAAAAGTTAATCCCCTTACTCCTGGATAAATGTGTCAGGTCGTTAGTCCCTGAACTTATCTAGTGAACATTGAAAGGTGTCCTATTACACTAGGTGCCAGCTATATACTAGGACATCAATCCCTGACCTTGACCAGGTGAAGGTCAAAAGCTCGATATTGTCTCATTATGATGGGAGCCAACTCTATCTTTGGAGGTTAGTCCTTGAACTTTACCGAGCGAAGGTCAAAATCTAATATTCCCATTATGCCAGGAGGTAGCTGTATAGTGGGTGATAAGTCCCTGAACTCAACTATATGAAGGTCAAAATCTGATAGTACCCCATGCTATTGGGAATATCCAGCTGTATACTGGGAGATTGATCCCTAAACTTGATCAAGGAAAGTTCAAAGGCTGATATTGTCCCAATATTCTAGGAGCCTACTATATATTAGAAGGTCGGTCCCCGATATTAGCTAGGTAAGATTGATAGTTTGATATTGTCCTATTCTACTAAGAGCCAGTTATATTAGGAAGTGGGTCGCTAAATATTTGTCCCCTTATCCTATGTTGATGATGATTTGTCATGTTATGCCAACATGATAATGATTTGTCCTTTTATTCCAAGGCTAAGGCAAGGGTAATGTTTACCTTGTTTAAGTTATGGTCGATGTTGTCTGCAGATGAATTACTCTTTTTTATGCTTGGACAAAGATGCTTACATTAAGTTAGATATATCCCTTTCATGTTAGGGCAAAGATAATGATTTCTAGCAAGATTTTCTTCAACATACTTCTCTAATATCTTGACCTTCAGTAGTTGTCCTTCCTCTGAGGATATGGGTGAATTGCTCATTTAATATAGGAAAAAATATGCTTGTATAAAGCTTTATCTGTAGGTGGCGCCCTCATTTGAGAAGCTCTAATATAGATGTATGGTTGACCAGGGTTGTATGCCTTTCCTATAGCAGCTCTACCTTAGTCTCTCTTTGCACATTATCCATCCAAGGTTCCTAAGTGATTAGGGTGAAAGGATGGAGACCAATGTATTGATGCTAACATGCGTGTTTTTCGAGGTAAAAACATATCTGTATGCTGATTTGAACATGTTGATTATGCAAAGATGCAATGACTAACATTACATGCATGTAGGTTGAGTTCTAATGCTAAGTTTTAGTTTCAATGTGTAAAGCCTGATTGGGTATAGCTGGTTGATAAGCTGAGGTGATGTTGATTGGACTAAAACGTTTGGATCGACATGTCCTTTAGGATGAAGACCACATACTATCCCCTAGGCTAGGCCATGGGGTGATAGTCCCTAAAATAGAAAATGTTTTTTAAAGGAGGGATAACCTATAATTTTAAATTAAAGCACTCATGTTTTTTATTAATAGACGACTTTTTAGGAGGGTAATGAAGACCCTATATGTGTAAAGATTCAACAGCCAAAATGCTTCAGTTTTGTAAGTGCTATCAAGAGCAACCCTAGTTCAGTACAATGTGGTTCTCGCTATGTCGAGAAATGCTCACCGTGGACGGAACAGAAGTTGCCTAGAGGGATGAAGAAAGGCCCCTTGTCTTATCTAAGAGGTAAGAGGTTGAAATAGGAAATGTTTCTTAGAACTTACGGCTATGGTTTGATCAAATAACATTAAATGCTAGAAGATAGGATCAGAAAGGAATAACTTAGATAGGCAGACGACTTATCCAAGTCTTACTCGATGCGAATAGCCATGGGAGTGCTGCTTTAATGTCAAAAACCAAGTTTTTGTTTTTTTGTTTTACTCTCCTTTTGCCTAGCCTTCGTGTTTAGATTTTTTCTTTTTTTTTAGACAAAAGGATTCAATGTGGAATGATCGCCGTAGAAATGAATCTTTGTCATCGGACCTCAAAGAACTTATCTGTGTATCAAGTATAGAATTAGGCAAGTCGTAGTTTAAGAATAAGCAAATGAAACTTTAAGGATGGACCCCTCCAAGAGAACTTTTTAAGAAAGGTCTGAAGGATAAGTGCCAAAGGAAGTCTAGAAATGGCATGAATGCTCAAATTATCCTTATGAAATCCTCTAGTATGTGTGGGTGATGAGATTTACAGAACCAACAACTTTTCTCTTTTGTTACTTACTTGTTTTCAAGATCGCTATTTTTATTTTTCTCCTTTCTTTTTTTTCTTTCTTAACCTCTTTTTTTTCCTTTTTGGTGTGATGTCCTTGAATCAAACATTCTTTTGACTGCTGGTTTTTTGAATTAATGTTATGACATCGCGCATGAGACACTCCTAGTCCTAGGTTATCTCACAGGTGGTTAAGAGAGAAATAGGCTCATTTAAGAATCAAACGAGATCCAAGGGGTAAGCTTTTTCTATTTGGTGAGGGAATAATGTAGGTTACTAAAGGAGGCCTCTAATCTTAGGCATGTTCCTTAAGGTTGCATGACTCTTTACAAAAAGATTTAAATCTTGATCACCCTCTTTGTAGATGGTGAGATTGAAATCCGTGGCCTCTTTATTTCTTATTTCTTTCGCTCTTCTTTCACTTACATTGCATTTTTAAGCTTTCAAGCTAGCCCCCCTTTCATTCTTTTCTTTTCTGATTTTTAACCTGTGTTTGATATAAGGCAGAAGCATTCTAAAAAAGATTAAAGGGGGCGTATATAATGAACCAGTAAAGGTAGATATTTTATTAATGATCAAGGTTAAATCAAACTTAGACTTAGGATGGAAAAGAAAAGAAAAAGAAATTCTAAGATTTAAGACTGGACGACAAACTAATTATACACCTATCTTCCTAAATTAGGATTCCTTCAAGGTCTGTTATGTGGAGTCTCTTTTTCATCAGCAGGATTTGGGTGCCTATCTATACCTATTATGCAATTGCAAGAATACTATCATATGAAGCAGGTAGGCTATTTTCATTATTGGGTGTTTGGGCAACCTTGGGTAAAGGAAGCTACCCTGATCTAAAATGTCTCCTACCTATTCTCAAAAGGCCAACAATTTTTAGTATCGTAGCCTCGAGCGTGGTCATACTTACAGAACTTATTTGGTTCCAAATTCTTAGATTTTAACAAGCCTCTTTATCTAGGTTAATCGGTGGAAGTTCAGTCTTTCTCTTAGGAAGAATTCAAGAATGTGAAGTTCTAATAGGGGTTTATTTAATATAGTCAGTTAGTGCATGTACTTTGTTTCCCATATAGGTCATTACTCTTCTTACTTTTATTTTGGTAGCCTTTCCAGTTATTGGTTGCCTTATTAGATGACAACTATTCTTCAACCAAAGCTACATCTCCCAATGTGGCAGAGTTTGTTAACATGTTGAAATTATAGATGCTACTAGTACAATAGCCATAGGTTTTGAATTACTACTCAGGTTGATCCTTTTTAAAGGGGCAATCGACCACGGGTGTGGCCTTTACCATCCATGGGACTCAAAATTCTGAACAACAAATGCTTTTCCCTTTTTCTTTGAAAGCTCTAAATCTCTTAGAGTGATGAGGAGATAGGTGTTATATGAATATTGATTGAGAAATTCTTCAGAAAGGTATTCCCAATTGTCGACCTTACATGGGTCAATAATGTTATACCACTTTAAAATTCCTTATTGGACCTCTAAGGCAAAATGCATGGAATATATCTTGATCTATGCCTTTTAAAGTTATTGCATTAATATACTTCCTCACATGGTGATATTTAAGTCATGCATAGAAAATTTTAGGGGTAATTTGCCCTTAGGGATTCATACAAATGCCTCACAGTTAAAGAAATTATTATTGAGCATCTTAGATTGTTCAAGTTATTGCTCAATTTGATCGAAAAGTGGATCAAACTTAGGAGTTTCAACCTTTTTATCAAAATCCCTATCTCCCTTGGGGGTTTCTTTCATTATGAGGTTCTATATCACTATAGGGAGTCTTGTCCTCCACCTGACTTCTGTCCTGAACTTTCAGAGTCAACTCTTACATCCTAACCTTTTGCTCTTACATCCTAATGTTTAAGTTCTTTAGAAGTGTCGATGTTCATTCCATATCATTGCCTTCTGCCATTAGAGCGTTTAGTTCTGAGTCTATTCTTGGGATGGATGGATGTTTTTGATCGATGATTTCAAATTTTTCTCTCCAATCAGTGTCTAGATCTCACTAGTGCACTATGAACTTCCATATCCTGGGTAACATATAGATGATTTAGAAAGTTGAGCATGGTATAGATAGTATTGCTATAGCAGCGGAAATGAGCAATGGCCTGGGTTTTATATGAAGATAACGATGGTTAGGTCAATAAGAATGCTTATGTGGGTGAGCCAAAATTCAGAATGCAAGAATAAGCTATGACCTATATGGAATTGAGGTGGAATCAAGCCTTTCCTTAGGTTAGGTTCTAGGTTGAGCTTAGATGATCTAGTTATAGGTCGTAGATCTTACTCAAGTCTAGTTTGGATTAATCATATGCCGAGACTAAATTTGAACAGGATCTTTAGTTTACTTAGAGTGGGCTTTCTTGGTGTAACCATAGGTCTAGGTGGACGCAGACATGTATCCTATGCCTACAAGATGCATACATGATGTATGGATCGTGGACTTGTGCATGTGATTTGTATAGCTCTCAAATAGACGGTGCATGACATGCTAGGTAGTGTTCCTTGAAGCCTAATAGGTTACATTGTAGACTTCAGGGTACTCGAAATGCATGATAATTTATGAATCCTAAATGGTCCAGGTAATCCACATTGGTTTTAAAATGTTGTCAAAGGACATAGCATCCAAACGAGGGGCCTAATAAGCAGAAGGTCTCCTAAATGAGCTAGACATAGGCTTATTTGAGAATACCCCCTTAACACCATGCAAGACAAGATTGTCTCATGATAGTGCCCAAAACATATTTGGACTCTAAAGAGCCCAAAATTTGAATATGCAAAGGCCTATAACAATGCAAGGAAAGGCACTGAAAAGACCCAAGATAAAGCTTGGCGAAGTGGACAACAATCTAATTAAGTTCTAAACTAGGATAGGCCTAAACTTTCCTACCCTTGAGCTCTTAGACACAACTTAAGACTCTTATACCTACAATCAATGCACGAATCTATGGGTGCGTTGGGTTTTACTTCAAAAACATACTTCCAAGAACATATATAAGTTCCAACCTATGTTAAGATTCTACGTCATAAAGAGTTTAATGTAAGGCTTGATGGTTTCAAATGATTCGAAAATATTTTGTCATCCACAGGATGAGTGCTACAACTAGAATGTTTGGTGGTATCTCCCATCATCGTATGACTTAAGAGTGTATACCACAATTAGGAAAAGTAATTGTAGGCATAGTTGTATGTCAACTACACCAACTTAATAGCACTTGTTTTCATAAAATGAGAAGAAAGATGGTTTCACCTACAAGTGCTTATTAATGCCCTACTAGGTAGCATAAAAATGCAAGATGTCTAATGTAAGTGCAATAATAATATTTCTTGATTTGGCTTTCGAATCTCACCCTCTTAACGAGTCCCCAATGAAGTCACTGTGGTAGAGCCCATGACCTAAACCCACGAGCACGATCCCCCTTGGGTAGGCTACACATTGTTGGGTTGCTTGGTCAAGAGTGTTATTTATTTGATTAAAAAAAAACTGTAATATTAGGGTACGGAAGAAAAGGAATAGCCAATTGAAACAAGAACCCATTTGGCCCCTCGCTCGAACCATATTTGTTATTTGGGGTAGAGGCTTGAACTGTTCACACTCCAAATAAGGAACCCAATTGGGTTCTTAGGTAGAGAGCACAAATAGGCTCTGGTTTGAACTTTAAAGCAAGGCTCCTGTTTAGTTGCCCCTTTTCCTACACCCAA
>NCQS01110700.1:2052-14479 GCA_002740445.1 Pachycereus pringlei
GTGAGCTCCGCTTTCACGGGGTCTGGAGAGATCCAGATGTAGACAGTCTTATCTCTACCAGCATCTCTGCCTGTAGAGAGGCTGATTCTACGATTAAATACAATCTAATAAAATCTAAATGTAATAATTATTTTTAGCACAAATGAGGTATAAAGGTACAGCAAAAGAATCGATTTTTTAGTGCAAACAAATACCACCAATCTTAGATTTTGTTCATTCTCGAATAAAACAAATTAAACCAGCTGAAAAGAAATGAAAAATAAGAAAATAAAAAGCCTAACTTACTTTCGTAGAAATCATGTTTACATTGAGTGTATGCAACAAGCTCTTTAAACACCTCGGTTTCTAATGAATGACATATTTGCATAGATTTTATGAGTATTTGGGAGTCATTTTATGGCATTAGTTTGCTTAATTGTAAGATCTATACCCTTATTTCTACTATTACGCTTGGTTTCACTTGTTTTGAGAGTTTTTGCAGATTTTCACTTTGTGAGCCAAGTTATGTGCATAGAATGAAGATTTTCGAGGCCTTATGGATCAAAGGAGGTAGCAAAAGAGGCCTTGAGATACCCAATACCGACAAATCATGGCCAGTATTACGGTCCAGGATGATCTAGAAAGAAGCAGCGAGAAAAACAAGAGAGAACCACCCAACTAGTGGCCACCATGGTCTGACCGTAGTGGGTGGTGGGGCTCATGGCCTATGGTAGACCCCACAGCCAGGCCGTGATAGCCCTTGTTCCCTCGGGTTCGCTAGTTTTCTTCGCGGCTTTTCATTTCCAAACTTAGTGGATTGTTAGCAGCTTTGATTCCAGCAATAAAAGATCGATTTTACTACCTTCCTTATCATCCAATCCATTATCCTAGGTTAGTTTTATTCCACCATAGAGAGAGTTTGACAAAGAAGAGGGAGAAGATTTGCAAGGGAACCGCGGATCGGGCAAGCATTGCAAGATCAATGCATCACCACGAAAATTAAGCATCACTTTCTCTATGTTTTTCTCAACTCTCAATTATATTCATTTTTCAGTTTGTAATTAGATTTGTTTATCATGTTCGACTAGATTTTCAAAATTAGGATTTCTGAACCAGTTGATGTATTTGCTTTGAGTTTCTGGACTTCAATCATTTGATTTAAGTTGATTTCAAGTTTAATCTAATTTTAGAGTTTTAATTTGCAAGTATGTTGATTGGTCATATTCTTGCTTGATTTTGGATGTTTGGTGAAGTACTGAAAGGTGAAACTTGGCATTGAAAAACTAAAATCGGACTTGTATACGTGAATTCTTGAGAAAGATTCGCCATTCGAGAGGGCATGAGTCATAATCCTTTTCCTAATGAATCTAGATTGATTGAAAACCACGAAAGTAGGGGATTGATTGATACTAGACATTTCACTATAACTTGAAAGAGAGTAGTGATGCTTTTATTGTCGTCCTTTAAATTGAGTTTGTGTAGATTGATCGATGTTTAACGTGCTTGAGTAATTATCATGTGGTGAAGCACATTCCTGAACGTTTATTCTCATTTAATTTAGATTTAGATGTTTTCTTATCAATTCCTAATTTTGATTTGCTTAGCCATCTTAAGGGGATAAAACCCAATAGATCGACCTAGTTCCTATGGTAGACGGCTTTGATTTACTACAATAGCACCATATGCTTGCGGCTCGGTCAAGTTTTTGGCGTCGCTGCCAGAGACTAGTGTCAGATATTTGATTTTTACCGATAGGTTTCACTAAACATTTTGGTTTTCTTTGAAAAAAATAAAAAAAAATTTTAAAAATTAAAAAATCTAAAAAATTTTGAGGAAAAAAACAATTACAATTTTCTATTTTTCCTAATTCGAACATGAATTATTTTGGAGATGTTTTAATCGTTTGTATGTTTTTCTTGCTCAATGTGGTTATTGTGTGGGTAAATGTCAAATTTTGGACATTGTTGGAGGTGTGGATAGTGAAACTCGTGCTCTTTTAGAGTATTGGAGTTTTCTAGATAAAAGCATTGATGAGGCATGGTATTTGCTTAAGTGGATTGCTCGGGATTCATTTGTGTTTGAGAAGGGTAGTCGTGTTTTTAGATATTCATTTTCGGATTCTTGTGTATTCTATGCTAGATCTTATTATGTCCTTTTTGGTGTGACTTGTGTAGTTCTTCCGATCGTGGTATAACTTTGTGTCTTTATTACGCATGTTATGCTCAACCTGACTTTACATCACCCAGGGACAATACTGATGTTGTCTTGACTTCATCTGATTCATCCTTTCCTTTATCTCAGTGCATGGGCTTGAAGCGGGTGATTCTTTTGGGATAGTTGCTAGGTTTGGTGTTGTTAATACATATTTTGAGTTAGAAGATACTTTAGATGAGGTGTATGATCTAGTTGAGACTCCTTTGGAGGGGTCCTGTGATGTATTTAGGGATGAGGAGTCTCCTAGCCTGAGTTGTACTATTGTTCTCCCCAATTCCCTTGATCGTTAAGATGCTTCCTCTCTTTGTTCATTACCTTCTCCTTCCCCCGAATATTACATTAATGCGCTCATTAGTAATCCTAAGATTTGTGATGTTAATATTGATTTGGGTTATGAGGGTAATTTGTTTCATATGCTTGGTGGAAATGTTGATAATTTTATGCCGTAGGTTACTTTAGTGGATATAATGCCTCCCTTGACCCATATTTCATGTACCCAGTGAATACACCTAGAAAAATCACGTGGAATACTTCCTTTGATTTCTCTTTTAATTTTTCTATGACATTTGGTTTGTTGACGAGAGTGTTGACTGTCTTATTGTGATTATCTTGATGCTCTCTTACTGCCATGCTTACGAATCCCATGCTGTGGCATTCAACTAGCTTCTACGTGCATTAACAACATCTAATTGACTGTCCTTGTCTTGAAGTTGTGATAGAGTGGCTGATGCTCCATTTGCCCCATTTGCAAGGAGGCCTTAGCTTAGGTGCATCTAGCACCTAACCTGGTGAGATCCTTATGTTTTGTTCCTTTTCCCTTCTTTTACTTTCTTTACTTTGACAAATAATGCTTTATCTAAACATGGGGGAAGGGTAATTTCATGTTTTCCATTTTGATTTTTAGTTTGCATACTAGTTAGAGCATGTATGTTTAGGTTTCATTTCTTTTGCAATGGTGTGTTGCATTTAGGTGTGCATTTCTAGGTGCATATCAGGATGGTTTGGATTGGTTTGAGATGACCTCCAATGATGATTCTCTAAGCATGTTAGTGTTCATGAGCTTGACTAATGTTTGCGTATGAGCTTCATTATATGAACTAATTGAGACTTTAGTAGATATCCCGTGAGATTTTGAGTCTTATGTGGACTACTTCATCATATTTAATCTCATATTCTTTCGTATGTGTGGCTCTTCCATGTTGCATCTCTAGAACTTGTCTAGATTCTTGTTAAAACCACATAAGCATGTGCATAGTTGATAATATGATAGAGACATTCTTTCTTTAAACATTTTAGCCACATAGCGAAATAGTGTACCCTTGTATTATATGTTTTTTTTTTCCTTTGCTAGCCCTTTTGAGCTATAATCATTTTCTTGTTGTGATCCCTTCAATCTTAACCATTGGTTAAGCACATGTTCATAACTTTTAAGGCAAGTCTATGGAGCATCACTTCATCTATGTAGTGGGTGGTTTTGAGGTAATTTAGTTTTAAGGTGGCTTTGGTATATTAGTTTATTGAGGGATTAATGACATTGAGCATTTGCTTTTGTTCCCTCGTGTTTGGGTTGTGTATATATGAATTACGTTATGAGTTGATAGTTAGCGTCCTATGCCTTTCAATAATTGATATTTTCATTTCATTAAAAAAAGAATAAAAAAAGTCATGTTGAAGAGAAAAAATTAAAAAAGAAGGAAAAAAAACAAGAAAGAAAACAAAGAAAAAAATAAAAAAAAAATAGTGAATAAGTGATTGGCATTGGGCATGTAAATAGCTTAAATTCCTTTCTTTGTCAGCTCATTTCCTACATGATTCATTGAGATATGTTCATTGTATTGTTGGGGTTTGAAGTGTTGGTGAACTTGATAGTTGGTTGGTGGTTTGTTGGTTGCTCCCTAGTCCCTTGGCTAAATAGCTCGACATTGTCCAAATTCATTAGTTTACTCCTTTCTCTTAACTCCTTCTAGCCCACATTACAACCCATATAAAGTCCTCTTGATTATCTTGTACACATTGCATATTTAGTGGTGGAGAGTTTGAGAGTCTTGGCAAGCATATGGTAAATTGCATCTTTGGAATGAATCTTAAGTGAATTTATGCTATATTTTAAACATATGAGTGAGAGTGTTTCACCTTTCTCAAAAGTGAGGTTCTACTGGTCCATTTGGCTCTATTCAATTCCATGTGCTTACATAATGTGTTTTGTCGTTCTTTGGAGGTAATCAAGTTTGATATCGAGCTTATGGTCTCGTACTTTTTCAAAAACCTTCTCGTCTTCCTAATTTTAAAATGTCTTCTGTGTTATTTGGGGTTACTGTCGATTGATATTCTTGTTTGTAATGCACTATGAGTTGCCTAGTTCCAAGAGGTTGTTATGTATTTGAGTCCTAGATGTATCTTCCCTTGTTGGATTTATTAAGTGTTTGTATGAGGATAAGCAAAGGTTTAAGTGTGGAAGAGTGATGAATGACATATTTGCATGGATTTTATAAGTATTTGGGAGTCATTTTATGGCATTGGTATGCTTAATTGTAAGATCTATATCTTTATTTCTACGATCACGCTTGGTTTCTCTTGTTCTGAGAGTTTCTTGCATATTTTCACTTGGTAAGCTAAGTGATGTAAGTAGAATGAAGATTTTTAAGGCCTTATGGATCAAAGGAGGTAGCAAAAAAGGCCCTAAGACACCCAGTACGGACAAAATGTGTCCAGTACCACAATCCATGAGGGTCCAGGAAGAAGCAGCGAGGCAAGCAAGAGAGAACCACCAAACCAATGGCCATCACAGTCTGACCGTGGTAGGGGCCTCGGTCAGTGGTAGGCCCTACGGTTAGGCTGTGGTGACCCCTGCTCCCCTGAGTTCTCTATTTTTCATCATGGCTTTTTGTTTCCAAATGTGTAGACGGTTAGCAGCTCTAATTCCAACAATAAAAGATAAGTTTTACTACCATCCTTAGCATCCAATCCAATATCCTAGATTAGTTTTTTTCCACCTTAGAGAGAGTTTGAGGAATAAGAAGGAGAAGATTTTCAAGGGAACCGTGGATCGGGCAAGCATTGCAAGATTAACGAATCACCACAGAAACTAAGCTTCTCTTTCTCTATCTTTTTCTCATCTCTCAAGTATATTTATTTTTCAGTTTATAATTAGATTTCTTTATCATGTTAGGCTAGATTTTCAAATTTGGGATTTGTGAACTAGTTGATGTATTTGCTTTAAATTTTTGTACTTCAATCATTTGATTCAAGTTGATTTCATGTTTGATATGATTTTGGAGTTTCAATTTTCAAGCATGTTGATTAACTATCTTCTTGGTTGATTTTGGATGTTAATGAAGAACTGAAAGGTGAAACTTGGCATTAGAAGACAAAAATCATACTTGTATGTGTGAATTCTTGAGAAAGATTCACTATTCGAGAGGACATGAGTGATAATCCTTTTCCTAATAGTCTAGACTGATTGAAAACCATGAAAGTACGGGATTGATTAATACTAGACATTTTACTATAGCATGAAAGAGAGTAGTGGTACTTTGGTTATTGTCCTTTAAATTGAATTGGCTTAGATTGATCGATGTGCAATGTCTTTGAGTGATTTATCATTAGGTGAAGCATATTCCTAAATATTTAGTCTCATTCAAACTAGATCTAGATATTTTCTTATTAATTCCTAGTTTTGATTTTCTTAGCCTATTTTAAGGACATAAAGCCCAATAGATCAATCTAATCCATGTAGGAGACAACATTGATTTGCTAAAATGCCACCGTGTGCTTGCGGCCCTATCAATTTTTCAAGTGAACGAGTGATGTCTCGTGAGGGTTTTGAAGTTAAATATCCACAAAATCTTCTCAAAAACAAAGGAAAATATTCTTGCTTTTTTAGGCAAAATATGAACATAGATACAAATAATGGGGAAAACTATGTATAAAACTTAGGTAATTACATCACCCTAGTAACTAAGTCATCAAATTATATATAAATGGAATGCACAGTTACGAGATAACAAAGTCATAGGATTTATGTCGACTCTCATTTTGCACCCCACTATAATGTGCAATGATATATACATCTTGGTGCATGTGCAAATACGCATCAAACCTTGTGAATCGAGTTGCTCGCATTGACATGATCTTCATTTCCTTGCCTAATTGCCTTCTTTGCCCTCTTTTTTTCCTTTTTTCAAGAATAATAACGCACACACCCTAAAGCCACTTGACTTACAAATATTCAGACTTTCCCTAAAAAGGGAATTTTATTAGAATGTACAAAGTACTTATTTTATTGCACAAATACATGCGTGATCAAGTAAAATAGCACATAGTGAAGCCAATTAAAGGTATGAACTGAAGATAGTGGCTTTAACATTGGTACTCGGGTTTTATTCACATTTCTAGGCCTTTTCCTTCTTTCCTTTTTTTCTATCTTTCAAGAGCATTAAAGGCAACCTCAACAACAAAATATTCACATTCCAACTTAACAACAAGACCCAAAGAATTGATGGCAAAGTGAGTGAGGTAGACATAAAATTACATATATAAGATAGGGTTATTATAAAAAAAATCGAATCTATATCCTCAATTAGACATCTCATCATGCAAACTCTATTTCCATACAATAACCTAGCAACATGAGATTATAATCACCTAAGAAAGCACACAACTCCTCAAAGAAAAATAAAAATCTTTGTGAATTCTTCAAAATTACAAAAATATATACAAATGGGCACTCCACCCCTACATCAAAACTTCACAATCTGCTTATTGTGGGAACCAATATGCCAAAAAGCAATCGCATAAGCTATATAACTGTAAAACCAAGACAAACTTACAAGTATATTAACTTACACCACTAAAACACAACAAAAGCAAAACCAAAACTAAAACTGAAACTAAACAAAATAGCCAAAATAAAAGCAGAGGTAACACTAATACATATTTACAAAACAAAACAAAAACCAAAGCACACTAAACAAGGGTCCACTAAATAAAACTAAATAATAACAAAACCAAAAACAAAAAGACTGACACGTATTCACAAGCTAAAAACACATCACCAATAACAAACATATGAAACCAACAAGTGTGATCATAGCTAACTCGACTCAACAAATCCCAAGCTTTACCTTAAATCGATAACCCACAAAATCACAATCCTAAATATCCATAACTATCCACAAAAAGAAATAAAGAAAAGAATAGAAAACAGCAAATGGGAAAAGGATGGAATGATCATACCAAGTTGGGTACTGATTATACCCAAAATAATGCCTCAATTAGATGGTGTCGAAGAGGTCGATGGAGCATTATCCACTCTATTTCAGGTCACAAGCCTGCTACTCATATCAAAACCCACAAAGGCTTGTAATAGCTTATCAAACAATCCGGATTAATCCTCTAAAAGGGAAGTAGTAAGAAGCAACAGGTATAGCCCAAATAAAGTGCACTAGTGGATGGCAACTCAAGGTTCTCTTAAGCATATCAAATCTCTCATCCCACTCAAAAGACATATGTATATATACAAAATCAGATGCATAAGTCAATGGTCTAACAATGATGTTGCTATATGAATGCATAGACCATCAAGATTGGTTTAAATGTCTGAAATGGAGTCCAACATGTCCAAGAGGGGAGGGGAGATAACCTAGACAAAGCTAATCAAACAAAATATGAAAATCAAAGCCCGTAGGATGGCCTAAAGTCAAGTTCTTCACCTCAATGTGATCTTAAGGTCAGCTAATATCATCAAGAGCTTGATCTAAATAATGACCGTCAAACACAAAAGTCTTAGACTATAAAAGTAGACTTAGGAGGGTTTAAAGAAGGGTAAAAAATAGGGAGGGAAGAAAGAGGTGAAATAGGAGAGGTGAGCTAAGTCAAGGAAAGACTCAATCTAAACAGGATCATCAAGCCCCAAATGAGGCGCAACCTCACTCAACTCTACAACGGAAGGCTCCTCGAGTGAATGCTCCTTAGTAAATGTATCGTCTAACGTAAAAACTATGTCACCTGATGGTCAAAACTAGCATCAATCTCAAATCTATGTCCCTCCTCAAGCTACGCAAAGGGAGTCGAAGGAAGAAGTGAGTCATGAATGATTAGACTACTCTAAGGGGTGTCACCAACTTTGCTAAACTCTAGGGAGGGAGCAACTGCTAAAGGAGATAAGAAATCATTCACTTCTCCAAGGTCATAAAAATGTGTATCATCATGGAAATCATGCGCTAAAGGAATTGGTATCTCACTGCTAACATCAAAGTCCTCATAAGAGCTGACCTCAAGTGTGGGAGAACCTAAACCAAGATCAGTCTTGGGTAACTTATGCAAGTAAAGCTTTCCTATTAAAAGCAATCAATGCCTCCATTCTATGTGATCTATTAAGTCATGGACAAGAATCTATATCATGATCAGAAGAATAGCAATAATCGCATGAAACTGGAGCATATGGACTATGAAGGTGCTTATAAGATATACCATCGAACTGACTCTCATCCAAAAGTGTAGCATGCATTACATAAGGGTTGGAAATATGGTCACTAGGGGTCTCTGTGGCATTGTAATACTCCTAAGTATCATGGGCCTACTATTGAAAGAAATCCTAAATTTCATCATGAGTCTTAGTAAATAAACATCCCAAACACCCAGGGTATATAGTCTCAACATAACCTCGATATTCACCATTCAGACCCTCAAAAGTCATTGGACAAATCTCCATTTCTCTAAATATCTATACATTGAGTAGGAAATTCATTCAATCTACTCAAGTATCACCAAAATATTTCATGCTCATGTTGAGGGAAATAGAAAGTTGTCATGTTGTTTTCAAAATTTTTCAATTTTTTTAATTTTTAGGGCTTTTTTTCAAGTTTTTCAATTTTTATGATTTTTAAATATTTCTAACTTTTGTTTTCAATTTGGAATTTTTTACTTTTTAAAGTTTTTTTTTCAAGAAATAAACTAAACTGATTTGCTACTAATTAAACAAATAAACAAAGAAAATCAAACTATATATAACTAACAAGAAAATATCAAATAAAAAGAAAATGTGTCTTAATCTCATGTCGCCCATCCCTAGCAACGGCACCCCAAACGTGTACATGATTTTCAATGTGAAATTATATGCCGCAAGCGTACAGCTTTCGCTATAGTTTTTGAGGGTTGTCGCATCAGGGACATTGGATGAAATTTGGTCGCAGAAAGAACTTACCTAACCATGCGTTATCTTAAAGCTAATAAACATATTTTTAAGAGTACTAATAAAACAAGCTTAACAATTGCCTAATATTAAACAAGGTGCAAATTAAACTATTCTAAGTATAAATCATTAAATTTAACAAAGTTAAACCCATAAGTGGCCAAAGCTATTCACATTCTCAATTTCAATTTGTACCAACAACTGATTCTTACATAGTAAAGCAAGATATAATCTAATGATGACGTTAATCTAATTGGGGTCAATAAGGATATACCTCTTAGAAGACCAAAAAAGAAGCCATCCCAAACAACCAAATTAGAACAAGCATAGAACAGGGGACAAACAATGAGGAAATAGAAGCCATGGCATCCTGCTCAATTCCTCGAACCTAAAACTAGGAATCGAACGTCTAGATCGAAAGCTGCAAAACTGGGCTTCCTTGCTCGAAGGCTCAGCACGAATCAAATAGCCACCATTAATTGTGAGTTACCGGCATAAACCAAAAACCTCGAAAAACAGAGAAGATGGAACAGGGTAAGGGAAAGGGCAAAACAGGGCTTCCTTGCTCTCAATTCAGCCCATGTTCAAACTTTCCTCCGTCAATGCAGCAATAAACCCTTACCAGAATCAAGAACACAAGGGATGAAGAAGATAGATCACGGGAGGAAAAACGAAGTACAGAAGAAGAGCACTAGAAATAGGGGAAAGGGATTCGGATTTTACAACAACCCAGTAACCTAGGACCAAGCAACAAGTGATCTTTAAAGCCCATTAAAAATGGGTGGAATCGACATTTTTAAAGCTTTGAATTTTGACAAAGAAAACATAGGGAAAAGGCAAAGAGCATGAATAGTAGAAGGACCAAAATAAGCCAATTCAAAGCTTAAATTATAAGTTTAACCCAAAGCATGCACACTGAACTGCAACAAAAAATCTAAAGGACTGAATATGGAATTACAAGAAATCTAAAATTTAAAAATGGATTTAGAAATCAAAAATTTTGAGGAAGGATGAAAATCGAAAATGAAAACCTTTAAATTAAAATCTAAAATCTATCTAATTCTACCCTAAAACCCTAATTAAAACCCAGCTGCCCAAAATTGTGCCACAGCTCTTCGATTTATAGGATTCCAAATCATCCATGGTTGTCCAATTGAAAATAAGGTGGATGGAGGAGATCAATGCAAGTTAGCGTCAAAGGGGATGATTCACTGGTGGTAAGTGCACAGGGATGATGGTAGATGCTAATGTTATGAGGGTGCTGCGAGAAGTGATGATGGTGGAGATGGTTGTGGTTGATGATGTTGGTAAGGATGGAGGTTGAAGGAAATGGGAAGGGGTGGTATCAGGTTTCCTGAGGAGGAAAAGAGAGAGAAAGAAGTAGAAAAAGGGGGGCTTAGCATGGCATGTGATTGCTGCGTGAAGGGGGAACTGGTAGGTTTTTAGTGTTTCATTTTATTTTTATTTTTCGTATTTTGTTGGGTCAAATTAGAAAATTGGATAAGGAAGAGTGTGGGTTGAGGATTGTATTTGGGTGTTTGACCCAATTTCTTCTTTTCATCCTTTTCTTCATTTTTCCAACATTTTTCTTCATATTCTGATCTTTTTCATCATCTATAAAATCAAATAAGAATCTACATATAATAATTATTGAGAACTTATATTTTCTGTGTAATTTTACTCTCATTTTTTTTTTACCATTCTTAAATTCTTTGAGATGTATTTTCAAAAAAAATGTATAATTTTTATGATTTTCAAGTGAGAAGAAATACGAATTTGAGTACAAAACTGATAAAGTTGATCCGTTTTGTTCAAGATTTAAAATTCTAGCCCAACTCACTTTGTCTAATTTAGCTCAATATAGTCAGAAGCACAACTCTCCATCTCAATCCATGGTCTTCTTTGTTAGCCTATGTAGTTGTTCACTTACTCTGCAGCATTAGATTCTAGCTCCAGTGTATTCTTTCGTGTTGGGCATGTCTTCTCTTAGGCTACAGTCGAGCTAGAGGAGCCTACTCACAGCGCCTCTCCTTTTCTCCCTTCTTCACAGTCTAGGCCTATTTGCATTACTCCATTCATGCGGCCCATTAGCTCTTCCATTCTCTCATCTTCCATCTTTCACTTTTTAGAGAGAATCTTTAGTAGGACAAAACCATTTGGGTTGAGGAATTTAGAAGAAAATAAATTTTGTAAGTTATTTTTTTCTTCTCTTCTCATCTCATTTTTGTGTCAAATTTGAGAGTTTATGATTAATTAGTTTTGTAATTGACTACCAAAAGTTTTGATATAGAAAGTTAAATATACTAATATTAAGAGATGGATGGATCAACTTTAATGGTGTTTTCACTAGGTGTGGCTGTCTAATTTGCTCTTCTAGGATTAAGATAGATCCTTGATTAATAATATTGATTACTTAATTCTTTTGGCGTTATATTTGTCTCTTACATTGCGTAATCTTGAGTTTATATTTGATACTAACATATTTATACATCTTAATACTATTGTTTATTCATGTTAATTACAATAGTTTAATTTTCTATCTAAAATATATATATTAGACATTGTAGGCTAGTATGATGATATGCGATTGAACTTAGAATTATAATTATTAAAATTGAATAGTTTATGCTAGAAATTAGATGAGTCATGTCTAAAAAGAATAGTTCATGCTAGCTACCAGATGGATGATATCATTTGATAATTATTATTCATCTTTCTAATTCATGGCCTAATGCTTGTAGCTTATGTTGAACAAGAGACTAATTGAACCCCCATTTGAGTTAGTAATTCAATATTTGTGTCATTGGTGAAATTCAAAGTCCTAGATCTTTCTTTTATTTAATTTCTCTCCATTTTCTTAACTTGCTTGCTTTTCTTTTGTTTCTTTTATTCATATTCATAATTGAACCCCTCCCTTGAATTATTTTTTTAATTGTAAAGGCTAAATTTAAAATTGCTATTGTTCCTCGTGGGATTAACATCACGTAGTCATTAGTCTACCATTCATCTTTTGCACTGGCAAGTAAAAAGGCTTTTTAAAAT
>NCQS01110709.1:0-13581 GCA_002740445.1 Pachycereus pringlei
GCTATCAGATGCTCACAGTGGATTCAGCATATCATGGATCGACCGCACGGTCAACTTGGGTCTATGCTCAATATACTTATGTAGTGTGAGTGGAGTTCGCAAATGGTATGATTAAGTCGACTGTATTGAAGTTGAACTATTATGGACTTCGGTTTTGGAGTGTTTCAATTTAATAGATATTATGATTTGAACATGAGTTGCAAGATCAAACGGATTTAGTGAGCCTTGTCCTTATCAGGACGGCGGTAGCGCCTCTATTATTAAGTCTTCTGCTGCAGTTTTCTGTAAATCATGTCATTAGCATTTTGGAGGCGTTACAGAAAGGTGTCCTACCTTGCCATTCACTAGCCTCTCTAGCTCAAAAAGTAAAATAGAAAACAGAAGATATGAAAAAATTTTAGAAAAAGAAAAAAAGAAATTATGAATAAGGCTTTTGGCATGGTGATTGAATAAAATGTGTTCGTGATTGTCTTAATTCATTTTCATAAGCTCATTTAGGGTTTGTACTTAATCTTTGAGTAAGGCATGGTGTATAGGTGGTGTCCATATTAGTTGGAAGTGTTTGGTGCTCTGTGGTCTCTTAGCTTTTAGCTCCTCATTTCCAAAGGTATCTGTCCTGTTAATTATCATTGCATGTTGCATTGTAGTTGTAACAAGTTAGGACTTGGGAATCCTAACAAGCCTATGTTAGTTTTGGAATGAGTTTTGATTGAATCATGACATTATCTAAACACATGAGTACAGGTGTTCCACGTTCCCTAAAGTGAGTTTTTACTACTCCAAGTGGCTCATCATTTGCTAATGGGGGTTATGGTTGGTGTTTAGATGTCTTTAATGGGGACTGAGAGCAGGGGTGTGTGCATTATATTTATATGTAAGTTAATATATATGGGTAAGGGTGATATGGTGTTGTATATGTGTGTGATAAGCTTGAAAATGAAAAAAGATTTTCTGTTTTCCTTTCTCTTTTTCTTATCCTTTTGAAGATTATATGCGTAAATCTTCTGCAAATCCTAATGGGACCTCACTCATCTACCTAGTGGAACCAAGGGGTCTAAAGGTCTTGTCACATATACTAAATGCAATTGCGATTTCCATGAAAATGTGTCTGTTCTTAGTTTAGTTTTCTTTTGTTTTGTTTTACTTAAGTGCGAGCAAAAGCTACACATGGGGGCTTTGTCCATTCTCAAAATATTGTATGTTGTATCCCCATGTACTCAACTTTTCCCATAATAACTTTTAATTTTTAGGTTTTTTCTTTGGTTGGTTCATTTTGTAAGAAATAATATCTATCCAAGAGTGGCAGAAATTGGGTTCAAAACTATGAAAGGATCAAAGAAGCATGGACAGGAGCTCAAAACTCATTAGAATCATGATTAACCAAAGTTCACCATAACGATAACCCGAGTTAACGTATATGGTAGACTTAGTTTAATCCCTCTAGATTTTTCATTGTGCGACTTTAAGTAATGTAAGTAATGTATGTTCATGTAAAAGATTGAAGATTTCAAATTTCTATGAATACGTTTTCTCTTGCTTTTTCTCTTTTTAATTCATGTTTATTTGTTTTCTTACTACATTAGTTTCCTCTTTGTTTAATTACACTTTTATGTTAATTAGTAGTTAGATTTGCTTGCATTGATTGTGATTGGCCTCTTTGATTATTAATTGATCTTCTTGGGCCTTTAACCATCTTGTTTATGCTTTAAGTTGGAGCTTCCTCTGTTATTCACTTGATGTTCGATCGATGAAATTGTTAAAAGAGCTTTCATTTGTCTTTTTTGAATATTGACTTTCACTGAAAGATGAGGTTCGATAGTTAGTTTGGGTAGGGGAAAAAGTTGGGACTTTGACATAAAGAGAGCCCAAATCCTAACTAATTCATGGGTTGCTACTCTTGTATACTGAATTGGGCTAACCCATCAAAATAGGTAGTTAGAACAACTAGACTAACCTTCAACCCTTGAGAGAGGGTTTGTTGATCTTTAAGGGTGTAATCGACCATCTTTACCTGCTGTCATAGACTTGCAAAGGTTAGGATTTGACTTAATTAGTTAGTTTATCTTGAGTGATCAAATCACAACCTAAGCACCTTTTTGTATTTCTTAAACTTACTTTTATTTTTCCTAGCTTGAAAACTTAAAATAGCCCTGATATTTGAAGACACAATGCCCCGTGGATACGACCCATACTTATTAGCTGATAGTCGCAATTACACTTATGATTTTGAATTAACATTCATCCTTTGGTTAAAAAAAAAATTCCGCTAGCACTTTCTTTGTATTCTTACCATTTAAATTCAATCTTGCTTTGAAACGTGTGGTTTGGAGCCCTTTGTCTGATATTTTTGGTGTGGAGGAGGAGAACCTAGGCCATTTTTTTTTCTTAGTTGTGCTTGGGTGAAAGGGGTCTTGTGTGAGCTTGGGATCAATCAACTTCTTTTTATAGAAGGTCTCGATGTAAGGGATTGGATACTAAAAGAGTTGTATTCTTTGGGATAAGATCCTAGTGTACTCAATGTTTATGGGCTATAAAGTATCTAGTGGGCACGTGATGATTACATTTTTCATAATAGAAATCTAGATTAGTCCTTTGTTGTAGACAGGCCTAGATAGTGCTTGTTTACAATGGTGCTAGGAGTGAAAAGAACTTCAGGTGTAGGTGAATGTCAAAAAAGGATCCTGAAGGCCAGCTATGGGTTGCATTAGGATTTATTGTGATGTAACTTTCGGGGTGAACTACAAGGGTATAGGCGATTGATGTGTGGCTAGGGATGATCATGAAGGTTTCTTATTGGTAGCTTGCAAACGTATCCTAGCTCATAGATGAAAGATGTGGCAAAAATCAAAGTTGTCCCTTTTACTATCGAAATGGCAGTGTCTAAGGGCTTGCTTGAATATGTCATTGAGAGTTACGCCCAGGAGTGGTTCAAGTGTTGGGGGCAACTGATGCAAGTAGAGGCCCATCCCATCCATCCACACTGTTTAGATATAAGAGGGGGACGGCGGGAAGTTAATAGAGGGAAGGGAAAAGGAGGGGAGGGTAAGGAGGAGAAGGTAAGGAAGGGAAAACGAGGGGACGAGAAGGATGTTTTATTATTATTGTTGTCACTTTACTTCTCCTCCCCTCCATTCCCCTCAATTCGAAGGGGAACAAAAATGGAGTTAATGGGGTGGCTGGAGGTGAAAGGTTCTCCCTCTCTTCCCTTCTCTTTTTTTCCCAAACAAGGGGAAGAATGGTTCATTAACTTCCTTTCCCCTCCCTTCTCCTCCCTTCCCCTTCTGTAACCCCAATCCAATGATAGTGATCGTCTGCTCTACTGCAGTGCTTAACTCAGAGACTCCTCTTCTCCATTGTCTGCTCCCTCAATGTCATGGTGACGCCATTTCATCAAATTTTGAAGAATGCCCTTGGCGTTCCGGCAACTGCTGCAGTCCCTCTGTTTGCTTAATAGCCTCGACTTATCCCTCTCTCTCAGTCTCTCATGCTATGTTTTCTTACGAGTCGAGGTAGGAGTGATGAATCCATTAAAGTTGGCTGGAGTGAGTTTGTTAAGCTCAGGGAACAAGTCTCCAAACATGCCACAACTAGTACTTATGCTATCCTCTCTCCTATTTTTCATAAGTTTAGATTCAATTTTAAAATTTCATTTTTTTGGTGTGTTAACTGTGTTCATTCATAAGGCTAACCACCCTTTTAAGATTTTGTACTTGATGTCTTTCCAAACACGCCATGGCTTGCTGTGTTAGTTTTATTTTAATGTCTACTTGATTTCTTTTCCGATTTTACTCTCTCAACTCTTATTTGTATTAAAATTCTTCATTATTTGAATTTGACATCTGAATTTATTGTTCATTCTTGTCTATTTTACCAGTAGAACATTAGATGTGACTCACTTAGGATGCACATTTTGGTCCGTATTGAGTTTTCGGTGCTGCAGTTTGACACTTTTAGGTATTTGTCCTAGTCGTTTAATTGTTTATAATTATGTGGATGGAATTGCGGAAAGGTGATGGTGATTCAAGTGTTTAATCCTCACTGAAATCTCTCTTGAAGTGCTCACAAATTTACTGAGAACTTGAAGTATGAATTATGCAGTTAAGCTAGATTGTTGTACATTACATTGCATGAATTGGGGCATGTCAAAGGTTTGCTAATAGGGCAGCAGTAGATTGGCAATGGAAGCTTTGAAAATTGATGATTTCCTGGCGTGGATTGAAAAGTCATTTTAGATATGCATCATGCATGTGTGCTATGATTTGAATCAATTAGCTTGTGACAAAGTACAATTGACGCATTGAGCAATCAACAAATGATATGAATCATGAATTGCTATTTGTTTGCATTTTAATATTAATCTTTAGCAAATGGCCCATTGCTAGAGAGCATGCAAGTAGCCCCCTTGAATGGGCTTTTGGACATACTCAAGTGCCCAAATCAAACTTTTGCTTTCACCTAATAAGGTGGCAGATCCATTTCATTCAGCCGGTCCCGAATTCGTATGGTGTTGGTCTATTCCAGGTTTGCTTGCTCCAATCCCGGTCCTGGACCCATAAACAACCTTAGCTCATCTTTTGCTCCATGGACACTTGAAAAAAATATATTGCACAGATTTAATTTTACAACCATATCTTCAGCAACATTGATGCTCTTTGCCCAATTCATCAGTGAAGGTCTTCATAAGAAGAATATCTAGCACTAACCTTGAGATGAAGATTTTGAGCTCTGAAGGCAGGAGCAAATGCAAAATGAGTCAAGCAGTATACTTGGACACAATCAATCAGAAATATTTTTTTTAAAAAAATTTATACTCTTAGATTTTAAAATAAACACACATAAAAATTCATTAATGTAATAAAATTCTTTTGAATCTTAAAACTTAAAAGTGTGAAACCATTATGAATTCACTCTTGTTTGAGAGACACTTGAATACTCTTTAGACTCTCGTTAGACACATACACTTGCTACCCCTCCCCCTTCCCCCCAACCCCAATGACCACATACATTTGCTCCTCCAGGGTAGGTTGAAATTGTGCTTGAATTATGAAGGCATTTACTAAAGTAAATAAAGGATTAATAAATGACGCTTTACTGACTTTTTATTTTCTTAGAGGTCTAATAGTTTTGTACATTTGTTAATAGTCCCTTAGAGTAACAATATATGATGGGCATGTTCTTTTGAATTTATGATAAATACTTATGGATGTTTATTGTTGAATCATGCAGAATTATGTTAACATATGCGGAAACATGCTGAAATATACTAAAATATGTTGAATAGTGCTAAATGAGTTTACATAATTAGAGGTTAATTGCAATTAAGCATGGAGCTATATTTACATAGTCGTGTGACTATTGTATGCACTCAAAACAATTTTTTATGTTATGGTAGAATATGGTCATTTTTCACCGAGCTGTATTTTATATGTTGTGGGTTGCTGCAAATTAAATAATAAATGACATTTTCTTAAATGATGTGAATAATATACAAATAATTTGTGAATATATGTTCAGTTTGTAGTTGCTATTATTAACACAATAATTCCTGTATCATTAGTAATAGATTGCAAATTTAATTCAGTTTTGAAAATAATAATAATTAGAAATACCTATAATACACATTTTTGGGCAATTGTTAGTAAATTAGAGATTAACATTACCGGTAGATGGTACAAAAAATGGAGAAGAGCTGGTTCTCTACAATAAAATAATTTTTATTTACTAGTGGGTTGTTAGAAAGAGAACGAGATAGGGTAATTTTATTTAATCAAGGGACAGGCTATGTTGTAAGAACCGGATCGGACTGGCCGGTCCAACCGGGAACCGTGGGCCTGGTCGGTCCAAAAATTACTTTGGTTCACGCAGGTTGTTTAACCTCAAAAAATCCGATTGACCTAGTTCACTTGGCTCACCCAGGATAACCGCGAGCCAACCGGGTTTTCGATTTTAAAATAAAATCGCACCAATTTTCAGTGCAGATACCCTAAACTCTCACTGTCTGCTTACTCAACTCCTCGGCTCCTCGTTGCTCTAGTGTTCTCACTCCTCACTTCCTCGCTCGTGCTCTCTCTACACCTCAGTGGTGACGGTCGACTCCGGCGTCAGAATCCGACAAAGTGGCTCCAACGACGTCGGTTAGTCTTCTTTTCCTTTCTTTTTCCTCCTCTGTTTTGGCCGGCGTGGGCATGCTTCCCACAGCCTTGACTCGATCTCTTAGTCTCTGTCTGACTGTCTATTTCTCTTTCTCTCGAAGTCTCGAACTCAAAGCAGCAGTGCAACAACAAGCCGACGATGTGACCTCTGGCCGGCAGTGATTTCTTCATCTCTCTTTTCCAAACATGGATGTTATGTCTGACTTCTGAATTTCCATTAATTTGCATTAGATTGGCATCTTTCACTTGGCAAATTGATGGCCAGACTCATGATAAGAATCTCAATCTTATGAATTTGCTGATCCTAATAATATCATGGATTCTAATTAAATTCATTTGTAGTTAAATTCATAAGAATGGGGAGGAGGAAGAAAATAAGGGTTGATGTTAGTGTGGTTAAATTCATTTGTAGGAAAACATGTATTCTGGTTCAACACCATCCATTCCAACTCTAGATTCGTCAAATATTAATGCTCAATCTATTCATCAAAAATCTGATTTGGCATGGGCTCATGTGACAATGGCACACTCTAGTGATGGGAAAAAATTGCTATTTGCAACTTTTGTGAAAATGTAATCGAAGGTAGGGGAATCAATAGGACGAAAATGCACCTAGCTGGGCAAAGTGGGGATGTGGCTCAATGTGAAAAGGTTCCCAATGATGTTCACTATCGAATGTTTGAAAATCTTAAAGAGGTTACTCAACAAAAGTTAGATTGGTGAATAACTAGTGAAGAAGGAAATCACTTCCAATCTTCTAGTTTTTAAAAGCACAATGAGGGAGTTGCAATCAATGAAGGGGGGGAGTGGAAGTACCCTTCACTTGGCAAGAGGAAGTCATCTTCTGGTCTTACTTCTTATTTTCCTTTGGGGGCTGCACCTAGTTCCTAGCATTCAATTAAAGCTTTATTGCAAAGTCTGGAAAAGTGAATGCAAGTTAATTTGTGTGTAACTTTATTCTTTTATGATTGTTGCATTCCTTTTAACTAATTCTATTTACTATCAACAAATGATAGATGCTATTTCTTCCACTGGTTTTGGGTATAAGGGTCCTAGTTATAATGATTTAAAAGTCAAACTTTTAGGAGAGGTGAAAAATGAAGTTAAGTTGCTTAGTGACTCCTAAAGAAATGTTGGGAAAGAGACTGGGTGCATTATTATGGGTGATGAATGGACAGATAATAGGCATACAAGCCTAAACAACTTTCTTTTTTATTGTCCTAAAGGATTGGTTTCATTAAATTGTTGATGCTTCTGATTTTGTTGCTGATGCACAAACATTTTGCAATTTATTTGTGGAAATTGTTAATATGATTGGTGCAGAAAATGTTAGGCATCTTGTCACTGATAATGGTAGCAACTACAAAGCTGCTGGGAGATTGTTAAATGAGAAATATAGAAATATTTTGTTGGTGTTCATGTGCAGCACATTGTTTAAATTTAATTCTATAAGATATTGATAAGATGCCTCATGTTGTGAGTTTAGCTCAGCATGCATCTACGGTGACTGTGTTTGTTTATAACCACAAATGGACTTTGGGTTGGTTGAGGAGGAGGATTGGGTGGACGAAAATATTACATCCTAGGGAAACAAGGTTTGCCACCACTTCCATTACTTTGAAAAGTCTTTATGATCGTAAGCTAGATTTGCAAGCTATGGTTACTAGTCCTGAATTTAAGGAGTTGAGACCTTTTAGATCATCAAAGGGTAAAGCAGTGAAAGAAGTCATTCTAGATTCTAAATTTTGGAATGATTGCTTGGTAATTGTAAAGATTGTTATGCCTCTCTTGAGATTGCTTCGCATTGTTGATTCCGATGAGAAACCGACTTTAGGATATGTTTATGAAGGGATTCATAGGGCAAAAAAGACAATCAAGAAGATCTTTAAGAATAAGAAAATATTGTATAAGCCTTACATTGGAATTGTGAGGCCCGAGGTTATGATTGGTTTGCTTGAGGTTATTGAGTCTAAGATCACTAGAGCTAACAAGACCAAGCTTCTTGATGAGATTAGGATCTTTCATGACCGCAAGAAAGGTTTTGGAAGAGAGTTAGCCTTGGCTAACAGCCAAACTGCTCATCCAGATATGCTTCTATTTGATAACAAAACCTAATTATAATTTTTATTTTTTTATTCTTAAAATTAATGTGACTTTGTGGAATTTATGTAGATGAATGGTGGAGATTATTTGGACGTGATTGCCCACATCTTAAAAAGTTGGTCAGTTTCTTAGCCAAACCTCCTCTTCTTCGGGTCGTGAAAGAAATTTGAGTGTCTTTGAGCGCATACATTGAAAGAAGAGGAATCGGTTAGAGCATGAAGAGTTGAATGATTTTTTTTTATGTATATTATAATCTTCGATTGAAGAATAGGTAACTAATTTTTAACCCTTTTCCATTGGTCTTGATGTTCTTATATTATAATGTAACTTTTAATGTTTCTTTTTATATGAATATAGGTTTCATAACAAGAAAAGACCCTATGATCTAATTGATATTGATTGTGTGGAAAGAATTGATTTTTGGATTGTTGAGGATGACTCCAAGAATGAATTAGACTATGATGACGTAGAAGAAATGGTTCGTAATGAACAAGCAAACCAAACTCCTCCTGACCCAAGAGCTAAATCTAAAGTTGGTACTTGATGTATATTCTTCTTTGACAATTAAATAATTTCAAAGTTTTCTACAATGCTAATTCCTATTATTTTTAATTAATTTTGCAAGTTGATCTTGATGGAGACGATGATGCTACTCAAGATGGTGATCATCATGATATCGATGATGACTATCGTGAAGATGATTTGATTATGTTCCCAGGGTTAAAAGAACTAGACTTGTCTTCATTTGGTGACACCAGAGCGGGAACAAGTGGTTATTGTGATGGATTTGACTTCGGTTATGATGCTTAAAACTATGGGTTCTTGTGAATTGTGATATGTGCAAACTATTTAGTATTTATAAGACTTCTATTTATCTATGTTTCTTTGACTTGCAGACAGTGGTTTTGTTATGTATGTTCGTTTGCGATTGGATGACATTCACTATAGGTGGATTGTTCACTTGTGTTTTGTGTGTGGAGAAGTTGGAACTCTAAGACCTAAACTGATGTCAAATTGATGTTGTATAATATTTTTCACATTTGTGTAACGAAATCAAGGAGACCATGTTTGAAGGAAATATGTTTTTGATTGACCGAGTTATGTCGGTTCGACCCGGTTCAACTGATAAACAGGTCAACGAGTTCGATTTGGTCCAAACGGTCAAACTGGTTGATCCATGGACCTACTTTTTCGACCGGATCACTTGCCGGGCTGGTTCTTACAACATAGAAGATAGCATAAAAAGGAGAATAAAAGTTAGATATAAAAATATATTTAATGCAAAAGTCGGTGGAACAATCATTAATTTATGATCAACAATATTTTTTAAACAATTCATCTTTCAATTTTAATTGCATTCTTAGAATATGTAATTTTTACATAATTTATGACAAATCTATGTACCTATATAATATAATAATTCGTCAATATAATAATGTTAATATTTTTAATAGTATACATAAGAATGAAAACAATTTTATCTTGCTAGTAATGCACAACTTTTTTCAATTTTAAAAGAGTTTTGCAATAACAATGATAAACTTATTTATATTATTAATAAAATAGGTCCAACTATTGATAAAGAACAAGTGATTGTATTTAATCACAATCTACCCAATTAAGTATTTTTACAATTAATAAATTGTGTTGAATTGTATTGAACTGTGCTCAATGCTGCTGAGCTGTGCTTAACTATGCTAAATTGCACAGAAATGTGTACAATATTAATGATGAGTTCTTACTGTAAGTTCCAAGAAAATAAAAAAACCCAAAATTGAAGCAAATTTCAAAATGCATAGCAACTCTTTCAACTGGTAAAACCCTCCTTGCAGCAGAAGGTAGAAAAATGAGACACAGCCCAGAACCCTCTATGAATGATGTGTTTACAAGTTAATAAATCCACTCAAGAATTCAAAATGCAGTTTCAGTGGCTATTTCGGTTTCGGTATTGCGATACGGAAAAATCGCTATAATGCGGAAATCCTGTTTCATATCGCGGCCAAAACGCAGTTCAGCCAACTCAAAAACCTTTCAGATGAGGCCGTTTCATCCCGGATTGGCCACATTTTGAATTCATGCATCCACTAGAACGCATTCCGGCAACCTCAGCACATTCGTGCCCTCAAGCATTTCCTGTTCACAATCGCATTGTCTACAGCCAAAATCGTAAATGAATAAGGAGGAACTTGTTACAACAATATCAATCCCGTAATGATTCTGAGGTACATCCAAAATAATAGCATGCCCACATACGGAAAGCCGGAACGCAGGGAACACAAACAATGACCAGCACCTGCATCTTCACTTCTATGTGTGTACAATGAAAAGCTTCCGAATCCACATTCAAAAGGATGGTATCTTCAGACAAACCGCTTTCTTGATCTCATTGATACTGAGCACTAATTAGCTGGGGCAAATTATGCGTGGGCAAGCGAAAGCCGAGACTGGGGGAAACAGTCTAGCAATCATAGCAGTATCTCCTTTAGTATCAGAAGCACCAGCATAATGAAGCACATGATGATGAGAATTGTTGCACACCTTATCATGCCCCCCTGTCTCTGTGATCGTTCTGCCTGGAATATCAGAATAAGAAAAGCAAATTTGTTTTGACACATCAGAAACAGTACTCTCCACTATGGAAGCATCTAAGAAGTCACTACTGGCCAACTTGTTTCCAGCTCTAAATTACAGCAGAGTAAACAGACTAATGTAACATGCATCATCAAATCATCTCCTGTTTATTTTGTCAGAGTTGCTAACAGTCGGTGTCTTTCAGATCCAAATTCCAAAGAAAACAAACTCTTTGCAATTCAACTGCAAGGCTACATACTTCCAAACCACACAAAGGAGGGGGGTGGACCGAAGAAAGCACACCCACTGCCAATACTTTAGGTGGGACTCAGGTATTGATTTGGCTTGATCCAGTTCAGTTTCGGTTTCACACATTAGGGACAATAGCAAATAGATGCTTTTCCAAGCAGAAACATGGGAGGGCTCTGTCAAAACCAGTGCTACATGTACTAGGACAATGCAACCTTTTAAACAGGAACAAAAGGTCAAAAAATACAGGCATTAAAACGGAGGATGGAGGGAAAGAAACTGAAGCAAGTGAAAGACATAAGCAACCAAGGAAAAAGAGGGAGAGCAAAGGTACTTTCTGCAGTTGTTTGAAGCCCTCCTCAACCGACGCGGCAACATTCTGAATGTTGTGGTCTATGCGATCAACAATTGTACCCTGCAAGCAATGGCTAATTCAGTTACCATGTCACCAGCAATAGCCTCTGAGCATACAAACTATGATAAGTGATAAGAACCTGGTCAATCACGAGCACTGAGAGATCCTTCATGATCTGGGCAAGCTCATTCACCGACTCCACAACCTGAGGCATAAAAGAAATAGTTTTTATATGACAGCAGAAACCAGTGGCACTAGAAATGTAGCTGGTGACACTGTTTGGCTGATGGTCGACAATTACCTGCCTGATCTCTCTCTCCCTTTCCGCAGTCAAATGCTCACTTCTCTTAAGCTCGCATATTTGGTTATTACTTAAACCCTGTGCCAGAAAAGGGTACGTCAGAAAATCATTAGTCATTAACTTTTATATCACATGTCAAGTTGCAACCTTATAGAGAAGCACCCTTCTAATATTTCTGATCAAAATGTACCTGACCCATTCCACAAAATGATGTGACCAAGCTTAAATGACCTATACAGGTAGCCCAGGGTGCGCCACTGTGGCACAGCACAGTCTGCACCGCCGTCAGATCTATGGGGTTATCTCTGAAGCCTAAACCTCTAAACCAAACTTACTCAGATCCAGGGATTGACAAAAGCAGATGGCTTTTTGAAGGGGGGAGGGGCGCAAACCACCACTAATACAAGTAAAACTCTCAGAGAATCTAGGACGTCGCAGACTCTAAAGTAGGCAAACATACCATATCACTGAATTCATCATCTTCAGCTCTTGACATGCTTCCATTTAAGTTCATTTCCAAGTCAACACCATCAGATCCCTGTAATAGAAGTCCAAGAAACAAACAATGACCCAGGATTAGGAAACCACACCCAACCAGAATAATGAGAAACAGAAAGGATTTCACATTACCTCCTTTTGCTGCCGGAGCCGTTCTAAGTACATTGACTGTTTCTTACGGAGCTCCACCGAAAGGTTTTGGAGATCTGTAGCAAGGGAACGCTGTCACAGAAATGTTCAAAAGTAAATCATCTTAGCCACTGTTTGATTATGGCACAACACCAACAAAGATATGCACAACTAAACTTCTCCAATCCTCTCTTCATAAAGATGAAAGCATCAGATACATCCTTCAAAACACAATCGACAATTCATCTAAAAGACCAACACCAGTTACCAACTGAACCAATCAAAGGTAGACAGAAAACTTAATACAGAAGTAACTTCATGGATCACCATGAGATGTGTACACTACGAAATAGCTTGCAGTAAGTTACAATTATGCACCTAAAAAAGTAACGGCACCAGGACCCACCTGTACATTCTTCCGAACACCAGAATCCTCAGAAGGACCATGAGCTGAAAGCTCTTTCAACCTCCTCTCTGATTTCCTCAGTATATTGGTAATCTCTTGCGTAAGAACTTCAATCTGACGCTGATCGTCCCCTCCATCCCCAAAGGATGGCATTAACGCTTTTGAATGAGCCTTTATTAGCTCTGCCATCTTTATTCGGGCTCGTTGTATATTTGCAGTTATTTCTTCTGCAATGTCCACCCATGCTGGAGGTAGACCCACTGTCAATGCGTCCCTGCCATATTAGAGAGAGATTTCAGGATCACGTTATGGCATCTTTTTCTTGCATGCTATGGTTCAAGTTCAGATCTTACTTTCAGAATATCTGAAAGCAAATTTATTCAACATGGCTTATTTACATTTTCCACTATCTTTGGCCCTACGTGCTTTTATGTCTGCACCATTTGTGTACAATCTTTTCACCAGAAAGGGGGGCAATCTGCTCCTTAGTATCCACAAAAGTACTATAAGACCTTAAGTCATATTAACTTAGTAAACATCCCCAAAAAATTTGTAAAATTCCAAGGAAACTTGATGGCTCTCTAGTAGGGAAAGCAACAATCCAATTTAACAAAACAAGAATAAGAAAGCCCCATTTAAATGCAGAAATCTTAAGGATTAGGAAAAACCAAGGAGACTGAAAGCTCAGACCACCGACTATTGAGGGATTTGTAGTTATCTCATCAAGCAGAATGGGAGGAAAAGGATATAACGGAAAATAAAAAATCATCATTAATTCCAGAAAAGAGGTGAAACATAACTGCTAGCACAAGGATGG
>NCQS01110750.1:0-12117 GCA_002740445.1 Pachycereus pringlei
ATCATCAAAACTTTATACAGTTAGTTCAACATATATGCTAAGTGAAGAAAAGACTTCAATCCAAGGTTAGGTGGTCCCAATAGTCCTGATATAGCATGTATGATTTTTGTTTCGCGATGTATTCTTAGCTGTGATTACATCTTTTGTCAAAGATCATATGAGTCTTGTTGGTATTAGTGGTAAAATCATGAATAGTAGGGAAATAAAGTGCTCAGTTAAGTTTTCAAACGGGAAAATTCTAGAACAAAAGATTAAAACAATTTTATCAAAAGCTAAACCGAACAGTATTTCTACTTTTACGCCAAAATTATTGACAAGGAATGAAATTAATGTACCTTAAGAATTTATTGTCCAACATAATAGACCCACTAGAAATATTGCTTAAACAACGAATTACAGAAGAGCAAGGCAACAAAATATTTATCAGATTCAATCCAATGCCCAAAAAAAATCATCTTCTTCAATTTATTAAGAAGATCCACACTCAAACTATTCTATGTCTCCTAGATCATTCAACATAATAGGTATAATATCTAAATAAAGAGTCGTCAAGGATTAATTTCAAAGTTCCAATAATTGAACCTATTAATGATAATGCATTACCTATCTTCTCTCAAACCTATTCTACTATGGAACCTCATTCCTATTCATCCATTAATGTCATCTATGGAACCTTCACAATAGACAAAGAGTACAAATATTAACATACTTTAATTCAATTAAAAAAAAGAATGTGGAGATTGGTTTTTGTGCTTTTTTTGATACAAAAGCCCAAGGTCATAGAGGATAAGTATGGAATTCCTGCGTGAAAAGTTTTGAATTAAATTTTCCTTAATGTACCTGCTTTCCAATTTATGCATCAAAAAATAATCTTCCACACACTTATAGTATTGAAATTATTAATTGACACAGAAATTGGCAAAAAAAATGGACATTAAAAGATGAAAAAATTGTACAGTTAACAGTTCCTCTTCTGTGAGACATTTAGCCACCACTTCTAAAGAACCTAATCTAATAACTCGTTCCAAAATCTAAAGACCTAGCCTAGCAAATAGTTACTTCAAATTAGAAGAAACTGAAAATATCTATCATGAAATTACTAAAAAAAAAAAAAACACCCCATACAGTTTCATAGCAAATCATAGCAAAAAACAATGACATTGATTAATTAATGGAGCAAATGAAGTATCTTAATTTCAATAGGGACCAAGAAAAATCAAACTGGCAATTCCTAGATGACATATCCAAATTGTATTTCAAAATTAGTGGCCCAATCAGTTTAAATTACGAGACAAGAATAAACCTCTAAGTTAAAATAAATAAAAATTAGATAAAACTCCAATTTCAAGTAATATAGTAGATATTATGGAATCAGTTCATAGTAAAAATGATGTAGATTTTTAAGAAACAAGTAAAATTAAAAAAGAACAATATCTATATTACTCTCGGACAACACTCCTAAAACTTCAACTAGAAAGCACTAAAGAATCAATTATGAAAACATATGATGGAAATTCAATTCATGAGTTGAATATTGACAACATTTATGTGCCTGAAATAACTATAACTCATTGTAGGAGGCTTATAGCTTATAATGCCTATCACCATAGGACACAGGATGTATTATTAATATTTGATCTCACAAGCACAAGATTTACTGGAATATTAAGAAATGGGTGGGATTCACATCTCATTGAAGAAATGCAAATTACATTTAAAAGTCACAAAATGCTCAAGATTGGATTAATGGTGTAGAAGTTTAATTCATACTAGTACAATGAATTTTATAGGTAATCTAAAAGGTGCCCGCACCTATCTAGAAATAGTTCAAACAAATTTAAAATGTCCAACATTAAATGATTATAATTGATGCAAAGATGCTTTCTTTGCATGCTTATACAAAAGTGAATATTGTGTAGACAACCTTATTGGAAAGAAAATTTGTATAAGGATTCTTCTCATTATTTTCTTAAAGAGTATTTGGTCAACCCTTTGGTTTCATTTAAAAAAAAATGCATTTATATAGGTATTGAATTAAAATTGCAAGAAAAAATTTCTTCCAAAAAGATTGCAGAAAGGGAAGCATTAGGATCTTTTTGCAAAGCCTTTTGTCTTCCAAAAAAGAAGCTCTTCTATCAAAAAACATAGAGAAGCACAAGCTACAAAGGAAAAAGAATATAAGACTCAAACTAAATATAAAAACCATATTTCAAAAATAAAACTAATAAAAGATTCCAGACAAAATAAGGTGTTACAAATGTCAAAAAGTTGAACATAAAGCCTATAACTGCAATGTTGAATGAAGCTTAGCGAAATATGTGGAGATTGTCCAAATATTAGGAAAAGATAATTTTATTTTTTGCAATGCCCCCAATATCCCTAATTACTTAATTATCTAATTTAATAGTTTATTATTTACAATTGCAGTAGAAGTCCTATAATTGGAGGCATTACTGTCGTCCAGTAACAAACAAGGCTTCCTAGAACTATGGAAGAACTTGTCATATTATCACAATTACCAAGTCTACCAACCTAAGGATGGGAAGGTGCATTCATCAAAGTATTAAGTTGGTAACATAACTTATAACTTAGCCAGGACTTCTTGAAACGCAATACGAAACACTACCCAAAAGTTAGCACAAACAACATGTATTTGATGGGGCTGACCTAATAAATCACTGACTATCTAGCTAGCTAACCTTCAGCAATTCATCAAGTCCCTCTTTGACTTTTGCTTCCTTTTGGCTTGGTGAGAGGAAGATTATTCACTAATCCCTTATCTAAAATAGAAAATAGAAAAATATTTTCAATGGTGAGCCGAAACTCAATATGTTTATCCTTATGCTATAAAAATAAACTTTGTGTTCAATTTAGTTGGGTACCCGCACTTCGAATCATTTTAATTCGAAATCAGGAGAAGTAGAACATGAGTAGAACTGTTTTGCTAATTATTATCTGGAATTGGAACCTCTGTTGACGTCTAAGACGATCATTGAGATTGGTGCATACCTCCCAGGCCGATCAGGAAGCCTGAGCTGTAGCCGCATGGGTAAACTAAAGGGCGTAGGCCTTAATGCTTGATAATTGATAGGGACCACTTAATTAGGTGAAAAAAATATTATTTTAAACTAATTTATTATATGAATACTATATGAGCTTTGTATAATTGAGAAGCATGTGAGTTTTCAAAGATTATAGAAAATAAATGCAATTGGTTCTTGAAATATCTCTCTCCAGATTTTAATGAAAAATGTTTGGTATGGCTTGAAACGATAAAAGTGGCTTTGCTTCTGCTCGAAATGTACAATTTTGTTGTTAATACGACTCTGCGCAGCTTCATTAAATTTTCTAGCCTAACAGATAATTCAGAATTCTTTTGGCTCCTCCTTTAACTATTAATACACCCACCATTACTCGCTTAAACTGATTTGATTTCTCTTTGGTTTTACTCCTTTTCTATACATGGTTGTTACCCTCATCATTCCTATAAATGACATTATAATTGTGAAATGGCATGATTTACTTCGTTTTTAATAACTTTAACATTTCTGTCATTACCGTAATTGTGGTTGCTAGCTTATCCAAAGTTAATGAAGCCACATTAATAGGCAAAAACAAACAAGAATTAAACTTTAGAACCACTTGAATCATCCTATAACTAATACTTAAGTTGCATTCATAATTTATCTAAATTCTAAATAAAGATGAAAATTCACATTGAGAGTATTCACCTCTAATGTTTCAAAAGAAAACATTTTTCTCCATGCTTTCCTTCACCTTAAGCTACCTCGCATCTGAGCCTTCATTATCAATTCAAATTTCCACTAACTATCATTTCACTACCTTCAACTAACTCGCTAGTTCATTTTTTTGCAATGAATTTCATATTCCCAAAGTTATATATTTCTCTCCTTTACTCCATACTCACCCACCTCAAGCATATGCCCAGGTTTATGGCTACCCACACAACAACATATACATACACATGTACATCACAATAATTCCATTCAATTATTATTAAAATTCACTCAAATTCCATTAAACAAAAGAAATCAAGCGTAAACTACCCTTCAACCGTCGAACATCGACTCACCATCACCACCCCTAAGTTTCCAACCATCACTAATTCAATCCCATCATCCAAAATCCAAGAAGACCACAAATCAACATTCATTTAATCAAATAAAACAATTTATTACAAAATCAATCAACATGTTTAAACCCTAACTCATAATCTCCATCAGTAAGCTTCCAAGCATCAACAATTCAATCGCATAATCCAAGATCCAAGAAAACCAGAAACTAACCTTCATTTAAGGGAATAGAATGTAATTATAAAATCAAACAACAAAAAAAATCAAAGTGAGTATGAGAGTTTTAGGGCTTTTCGCTTTCTCATGTCGCCTGAACAACATAACGGAGGAGCAGGAGGATGACGGCGGTGGGCAGCGGCGGTGGTGGGTTCCCGATGTCTTCGGACGTCGAAAGCTATCGGCGGTGAGGGCCAGGGAATAACAGAGGGGTTGGAATAGTGGTTCGGGGTCAGAGCGGTTTTGGAAATTGGGGGGCTGTTTGGGATATTTGCCCTTTATTTTGTTTTTTTAATTAAAATATATTTTTGGTGTCATGACCTAGATTTTTCTATGTCTTTTTTTTTTTGGGACATAGTAAATATTTAGACAAAGCCTAATACCTATATTTTGGGCTATCAATGGGATTATTAAGGTGTTTTTAGGGAAAAAAATTGTGAACTTGACCCATCTAAATTAATTTATGTATTATAATCTATTTAATTACCTCTTGCATTATTATTATTATCATTATCATTATCATTATTATTATTATTATTGTTATGGTTTCATTTATATAAATTAAGTTGATGATTTGTGCATACTTTTATATTTCATGACTTCCCATTTTCACTGAAGGGCGAATTTTACTCATTTATCATTAGGCATTTATTAATTTTGAATGATATATTATGGGGCATAATGAAATTTAATTCTCCAGGCCAGTCTGTCGATTCAACCTACTATTACATAAATGTATAAAATGCTAAATTAAAATACGACGCCCAACCTAATTAAATTAAAATTAAAATAATTCAGGGTGATTAGTATGAATTAGGTTCGGGTCGCTACAACCTTCCCTCCTTAAAGTAAGTTTCATCCTTGAAACTTGTAAATTTGAAAAAAAAAACCTTAAATTTACCCCAAGCAAGTAGGACTACTTATTTCTCATGTCTTCATCTGTCTCCTATATGGCTTCATACAAGGTATGATTAGCCCAGAAACTTTACCAAAGGAATGCTTTTATTGCAAAGTCATTTAGCTCTATAATCGAGGAATTGCACAGAACACCCTTCATAGTCCAGGTTCTTAGCCACCTCTACAGCTCAGACAAAATAACGCAGTTCAGTCCTGGAATATACTTTTTGAGCTATGAATATCAAAAATATTGTGCACATGCTCAATACTACTAGCAAATTCAATCTATAAGTTGTAGGATTTAAATTTTCAATAAGCTTATGTGGTTTGATGTACCTAGGGCTTAATTTACACCCTGACAATGAACCTTTCCACTCCCTTGACTGATGACAACTTCAAAATCACTTTATTCCCCATTTAAAATTCTAGTGGTATCCTCCTTTTATCAGCATAACTCTTGCATCAACTCGAAATGGTTTTAATGTGTTCCTGACTCTCCCTTGTCTTCTCAGTGGTTTCTTGCATCAACTTAGGCCCTATAGTTAGTGTTTCATCCAACTCATTCCAGTAGAAGGGTGTTCTACATTTCCTCCCATATAGCACCTCAAAAGGAGTCATTTTAGTGGTGGATTAACAACTATTATTGTAAGGGAAGTCTAGCAAGGTAAATAATCTTCTCAATTTCCCTGAAAGTCAAGCATACATGCGCTCAGCATATCCTCAAAGATTTGATTCACCCTTTTAATCTATCCATCTGTCTCAGAATGATATGAACTGCTGAAATTTAGTTTTGTTCTAACATCTCTTTACAAGGCTTGCCAAAATTGAGCCTTAAATCTTTAGCCTTTCTTAGATACTACGTCTTTCGGTATGCCTTGCAATTGATCGATGTCTCCAACATACAATTATGCTAGTCTCTCCACACCCCAAGTGTTATGGATTGGTATGAAATGGGCAGATTTGGTGAGTCTATCAACATTAACCCAAATGACACTCTTTTTCATAGGTATAGGAGGTAATCCTATGAAAAGTTCCATTGAGATTGAATCCCACTTTTGGGTGGGAATTTCCAAAGGCCTCAGTTTGCCTCTAGACATTGCTGCTGAGCTTGACCTTTTGATGAGTCAGACACTTCCACATACTCCGTACTCTCCCTCTTTAGGTTATCCCACTAAAAGTATTACTTCAGGTCCCTGTACGTTTTGTCCCTCCTCGAAGCACTAAATGACGATCATTATAGGCTTGTCCTAAAATCGTCCTTTCTAATTCCTCTTTATTGGGAACACATAGTCAGTTTTGAAACCTCAAGCTTCCATTCTTATGTACCTTAAAGCTAGGTGACTTCCCTTCTATGACATTCTGCCTGAGTCTTTCTAACCTGGTATCACCCTTTTAACTTGACTTCATCCCCGCTATTAATAAGGGTTATACCTCTAATGTTGATGACAACCCCCCTTTCTTGACCTACGTCGCACAAGCTCAACACCCATGTTCTCAAAGTCCCTTAAGATGCCAGATTGTGTAATTATTATTGTGTTCAAACTTTGCTGGGACTTCCCTCTATGGACTAGTCAAAAGTTTACTGGATCTAAATTTGACCTTAGAGAGGAATATATCTAAGGATAAAAATGATAGAAATGGGGGTTTAATGAGTCGTTACATACAAAAGAAATAAACAATAAAGCTAGAAATGATTGGTGAGGGATGGCTTGCCATGGTTTGGCTGGAATAAAGATGGTTATTAGTGTATCAAGACTCCAAAAATAGAAGGCCACTAGCACTATGGTTTGCAAATATGATTCATGAGAAAACCAATAGATGGTCGACACCTCTTAGGTAATATCAATGACAAAGATTAGAGTATTCAAGATAGGAAGACAAGATTATTCGTATACTTAAATACATTTAATGAAAATTCTTACTGCTTGATCAAACCGTTCAGACCCCCCGAATGAATAAATGTGAATTTGGGGTTATTTAAGCCCTAGAAATAATAAGAGGATGGATTGTTCCTACAATTATCACACCGAAGTGTGGTTAAATGTCGAAATCATAAATATAGTACTAAGATCATAAAGAATAAGAAAATCATGATTTCTAACATAGGACAATAAATAATGAGCAAAATGAGTTTTGAAGGAAAAAGTTTGACCCACTTTGGACTAGGAAAAGTGATTCAATTACATTTAGGTCCAGTTATTGAATTACAAAAAAGATAGTAGCAACGGAGTTTCGAAAATGTGACCATCTACATACCATCAACATCATAAGGCCAATAGATGAATATGGATTTGAACAGGAAGAGCACAGAGCAGTCAATATGAAACAGGTTTAAGTAATATACCAAGATTTGGTAGAGAAAGGCTGAGCCCATAAGTTTTAGAAGTGGAATTTAAAAGCAAGAAAATTGATGGGGTTGCCACAATCAACCTGTACTCGCACTAGAGAGAGCTTAACTGCACCTCTAATTTAAACAAGTTCTATGGCCTTACTATGATGAGTAAACAGGGTGTAGGATATATGTATAAATACGCTTTTAGGGAAATGGAGAAGAAGATGATGGACCTTAAAAGTATCAGAATGTCGATAATAAGTTAAAATCATATAGGAATGTATTCAATATTTAGCAACATATCTTAAAAACATGGTAAATCATGCTAGAAAGAAGGCACGAGTACCCATGAGGATCCATAAATTCTAAAGGTTTGGAATGAAAAGGGAAGTTAATGTACTTTTGCTTAGTTTAGGCAAATTTGGTTGATTTTGAAAGAATAAATCAAATTTTTGGATAGATTGTAATTCCTCAAGATTAACCGATTGGAGAAAAGCACATGTTTATCATTTTGATCCAATCACCTTTCTTAACCATATGAATTCCCAGGCATTTTTCCTTAATTGATTTAGAATTAGTAAATTTGAAGTTGTTGAATCAAAATCCCTTGATTTAGGATTCGTTTAGCATATCTTGAGGGAATATAGCCCAGCAGTTCCAACTAGTCTCTGTGACATCGACCTTGATTAGTTATAACGCCATCGTGCACTTGTAGGTCTATCACGTTCTTAGCACCATCGTCGGGGACTAGCAATGAATATTGGGTTTTTCTTGATAGGTTGGACTAAACATTTTATTTGCTTTGGAAAAAAAACTATAAAAAAATTTTCGAAAATTAACAAATAAAATTTGAGAAAAAACAATGGCAATTTTCCATTTCCCCCAAGACGAGCTCAATGTGGTTATTGTGTTGGTAAATGGGAAATATTAGACATTATTGATGAGGGTGTGAATAGTAAAACCTGTATTCTTTTAGAATACTGGTGTTTTTATGGTAAAAATGTTGATGAGGCATGGTATTTGCTTAAGTGGATTGCTTAGGATTCATTTGAATTTGAAAAGGCTAGTCGTATTTTCAGATATTCATTTCCTGATCCTTGTGCATTCTATGCTAGATCCTATTATGCTCCTTTTTGGTGTGATTTGTGCAGTTCCTCTGACCATGCTACTAATTCGTGCCCTTATTATGCATGCTATCCTTAACCTGACTTTGCATCACCTTTGGACAATACTGATGCTGTCCTGACTTTACATGATTCATCCTTTCCTTGAGCTCAGTGCATGGGGCTTGAGGGGGGTGAGCCTTTTAGGTTTGATGCTAGGCTTGATGTTATTGATACATGTTTTGAGTCGAAAGATACTCTTGATATGGTGTATAATCTAGTTAACACTCCTTTGGATGGGTGTCATGATGTGTTTATGCATGAGCAGTCTACTAGCCTTCGTTGTAAGAATAATCTCCCTATCCCCCTTGATCATTTCCATGTTTCATCTATTTGTTCATTACCCTCTCCTTCCCCCGAGTATTCCATTGACATGCCCATAGAAAATTCCATGATTTTCAATGCTAATGCTAATTTGGGCTGTGATGAGAACATGTTTAATATGCTTGGTGGGAATGTTGATAATTTTCTTTCCCTAGGTTGCTTTAATGGGCATAATGCCTCACCTGACCCTTATTGTGTATGCCTAGGAGACTTGCATAAGAAAAACATGCGGACTACATTCTTCAATCCTTCCTATGATTTTTCTAAGGGCTACTGATAAGATTAAGAGGATATTAGTTGTCTTCGGTGTGATGTTTGTTATTTCCTCTTACCTTTTATTTTCTAAATTGCAATTCCAGGAGTTTGATAAGCTCCTACGTGCTTTAACAGTTTCTACTTTCATGGGTTGAGTCTTGACAACATGATGGAGTGGCTAATGCTCCATACACTGGGGTTATCACAAGGCCGCATTGCTTAGGTGCACTCTTTACCTAACCTGGTGAGATGGTTATATTTTGTTTCCTCTCCCTCTTTTTACTCTCTTTCCTTTGAATAATAATGCTTATCCAAGCATGGGGGAAGGGTAGTTCCTATATATTCTATTTTGATTTTTAGTTTGCATACTTGTAAGAGCATATAGTTTTAGGTTTCTTTTTGTTAGCATGTTGTATTTAGTTGATTTTTAGTTTTGCATTTTAGATTTACACATAGAGATGGTGAGGATTGGTTTGAGATAACCACCGATGATATGTTTATTAGGCATGATAGCTTTCATGGGTTTGAGTAGCTTTTGATGTGTAATACCTTTTGGTGCTAAACTTTTTGAAGGTTTTGTGAATATTTCCTGTTTTGACCCTTGTTTTGATTGATTACATTATTATCCCTTAGAGTCGTTAGTACTAATGTTTACACTTGAAGTAATTTGATTAGCTAATTGAAACTTTGGTAGATGTCCTGTGGGATTTTGACCCTTATTTGGAATAATTTATTATGTTTAGTCTCATGTTTCTTTCATATGTATAACTCTTCCATATTGCATCTCTAGAACTTGCCTAGACTCTTGTTCAAAATCACATTCGCATGTGCATATTTGATGATATGATAGAGGTATTCTTTCGTTGAATATTTTAGCCACATAACCAAACAGCCTACCCTTATCCCCTTTGAGCCTATATCCGTTTTTCTTGTGATCTCGTCATATTAGCCCTTGGCCAAACACATATTCCTACCTTTAAGCCAAGTCTATGGAGCACCACTTCATCTATGTAGTGGGTGATTTTCGGGGATAATTGAGTTTAAGGTGGCTTTGATATGTTGGTTTGTTGAGGGATTAATGTCATTAATCATTTGCTTTTATTCCCTCTTGTTTGGGTTGTGTCTATATATTTGGTTCTGAGTTAATAGTGAGTGATCCTATGCCTTTTAGTAATTGCAATTTTTGTTTCATTGAAAAAAAAAATTATTGAAGAGAAAGGAAAAAGAAAGAAAAAAAGGGAAAAAGGTAGAAGGAAAAAAAAAAAGCACAAGAAGAAAAAAAATGTTGCCCAAAAAAAAGAAGAAATAAAAAAGAAAATTGTAGAAAAAAAAATTACTTAGTGATTAGCATTGGATGCGTATATAGCTTGAGTTCCTTCTTTGCCAACTCATTTCCTGCTTAATTGAGTTGGGTATGTTCATTGCATTTTGAGGTTCGGAGTGTTAGTGAACTTATTAGTTTCTTAGTGTTTTGTCGCATGGCCCTAGTCACTTGGCTAAGTAGCTCTCATTGTCCAAATTCATTTGTCCACTCCTTTCCAATAACCTTTTTAGCCGACATTACAACCCAAATAAAGTCCTTTATAAGCCTATGGTCGATTGCATCTTTGGAATGAGTTTTGAGTGAACCTACGTTATAGTTTAAACACATGAGTGGGAGTGTTCCACATTTCCCAAAAGTGAGGTTCTCTATTTGGCTCTATACAATTTCATGTGCTTGTATGACATGCTTTGTGGTTCTTTGGGGATGATCAAGTTTGATGTCAAGCTTGTGGCCTTATACTTCTTCAAAACCCTTCACTTCTGATTTCGAAATGTTTTGCGCACTATTTTGGATCGCCGTTGATTGTCACTCTTCCTTATGATATGCTATAAGTTGCCTACTTTTAGGAGGTTGTTACGCTTGAGTGTTAGATGCATCTTCCCTTGTCGATTTTCTATAGTGTTTGCTGGAGGATAAGCAACAGTTTAAGCAGGGGGGAGTTTGATAAGTGCTTAAGGCGTACATCATTTTAGGGTCATTTTGCTGCATTTGTAGGGAAAGTTATATGCTTTATGTGATGGTTTACACTTTTTTTCTCAATTTACCCTCGGATATGGTTCTTTTCTGTGTTTTGCGGGATTCTAGACAATCTCGCCTTTCTTTTGATTTTGACTCACCACGAATGCCCCTAAGTTACTATGCCCATGGAAGAGAAGAAGAGCAGAAGAATTGAGTTCCAGCCAGCACCACGGTCAGCTCGTGGTGGATGCCACGGACCGTGGTGAGCATGTAACAGCGAGCCTGTTTGTTTTTCCTCATTGTTTGGCTGAGAACACTCAAACTCTCCTATAAATAGCCTCATTCAGCAACAGAAAGGAGACACCCCCAACCATTCTATTCTCCTCTATATTCCATTAGTTAGGATATTGATTAGTTTAGATTAGATTAGAGAGAGAGAGACAAAGTTGAAGAGAAGATTTGTAAGCATTCCATCCAGGATTTGCACGAAGGTCCAAGCGCAATTTTTGGATGAGCATTTCTTCTCTCTTCTCTTCTATTTCCTCTTTAGATTTATCACTTTAGAGTAGTTAGTTGTTTAATCTTTGATCATGTGTGAGTAGTTTACTTTTGTCTAGGGATTTAGTAGTTCGTGAAAGTATAGTTGGATCATGTTTTAATTGTGCTTATTTTCATGGTTTGTTTGATTTTGTTTTATCAATTGTTATTCATGTTGTGAGTAGATTTTTGGCCAAAACTTGCTTACACTCTTGAAACAATCAAGTGAATATTCAAAAGATAGCATTTGATTATTGGACTGCTTGAATAGCCTTAGCATACCTTCGTCTCGAAAGA
>NCQS01110845.1:8169-18926 GCA_002740445.1 Pachycereus pringlei
AAAGATTTTAGTATCTTTGACTGGATAGTCAACTTGCCATAGAAGTTGGATTTGTCGTTTACTATATTAATGATGATTTTGGTGCTTTCCTCTATGTCTATGATTTGGACCAAACTTTCACTGCTTTTTATTGGCCCTACTTGGGTGCCATAGCTTTTGCAATTAGGATTGGATTTGCCCATTCCCTACTTATAGAAAATGGCCTCTCCCACCATGAAAATGTAGTGCAGTTTGCTTAATGAGAAATGTGTACAAATTATGTTCAACACATCACCCTTATGGCTTCTTCCAACTAACTTGCTGATAGTGTTTCTATGGTTGAATCAATTTGCAATGGCTTGAGTTGATGTTGAAAATGGCTTCTCAATCTCTAGTTAGAACTTACAACTATTTCTACAACACTAACTTTGATATTGTTAAAGGTCATTTTCTCAAACACAATAGCGCCACGTTCCTTCTGGATCCTCCAAAGTATATGGGTAACTTTGTGAAGCATGTTCTTCATGAGGGAAGAGTGGAGAGGTAGAATTATATTTCATTCCATCAGTGTCAGAAAGTTCGAGAAATTTGTGATCCATTGGTGAAAATGTGCTAGCATCTCGGTTTTCTTAGCAAAGGGACACTAAACGAAGAGATGACCAAATGTTTCAATCTTGACATATAGGGCAAACTTACAAAGAGCATCTATTTTCCTTCCCCTCTTAATGAGTGCTTCCTCAGAGCAAGGTTATTATGAAAAATTTTCAATAAAAATATCTTTAGATTATATGGAATATTAGTCTTCTAAATCCATTTTCTTTCCTAAATCTATCAAACTGATGACACATCCACGTGGCTATTTTTATTGAAAACTGTCCATTGCTAGTAAGACCCGACACAATTGTGGCAAAGAGTCAATTGGCATTGGGATATTCATAATAAGGGAAACAATATTAGGAGGCAAATGCTAATCGAGTTTGAGGATATCCCAACTATGTTCACTTGTAATCAACTTATTAAAATAGAGCTATGTGTTTACACTAGAAGCATTAGCTGAATCAGATTTTGTCATGACACTAGTCATTTGTACAAAATGTGATACTAGTGCCATCAACAACCTTCAACATCACTTCTTTACAAAATATATTGTTACGAGGATTTTCCAAATCCAAGAGTTAGAATTCTTGATTGGTCTATCAAAAAGGCCATTTCGTTGGTATTTTTGCTTCAATATTTGGACCCAAAGGTTGTTTAGTTCCTTCATAATTTTCCATATAAGTTTACATTGAAACTCTGCATTGACAGGAAAACATAATGTCAAGCTACCATAGGCATCCCTTTAGATAAAGCATCAATTTTTCCAAGAGAAATTTCTATTGATTTATTAAGTTTTTTAAAAGTTTATTTGGTAGTTGGAATGTCTACATAGTGTGTGCAAGAAATGATTCTAGATCCACTGGATAGGAATGATCCCTGGTTTTGATAGAGTATTGGTTTTCCTAGAACTAATTTTTCTAATTTCCTTCTCAACAACTAGGGAAAATAAGGATAAAGTTTTCGAGCCAACTGTTGTTAGGCATCCTACATACTTACCTAATGAGTCTTTAATTGGAATGTTAAACACCCCTTTGGCCATACTTATGTTGTTTAGTAATACATTAGGGGAGAATATCAATGATGATTTCTAGAAATTAATTAATTGAAATGAATAGGCATGAAAATCATCAAGAATTCTCTTAACTCAAAGATATGCTTCGACTTTCCCTCAAAAAAAGAGGATATTGTCCCTAACAAAAAGAAGGCATGGAATTTAGGAACATTAATTTGCAGGATTCTTTAATTATTCTAGAAATAGATGACCCTAAAATAATCTAATACTTTTGGAAAAAATATGCATCAAAACCATATAGATAAAGTGCATTCGGAGGCCCCACTTAGAAGACAACTTATTTAACTCCTTAATTTGTGAATGATTCTAAAAAGCATTACATTCATAATCTGTGGGCTTGTTGTGGTATCCAACATTAATCATACACTTATGTTAGTTAGTGAATTTGTATTTAAAATCTTCAATAAATTTATCTTGAATTACTTTTTGATCATCAATCCACATTCTTGATGTGTCTTGAATTTTTATCATGGACTTTTCCCAAAACTGGGCACTATGACAAAAATATTTAGAGTTCTGTCATCTTTTCTTGGCTGGTTTTTCCTATAGAATTTTCCCCAGCAATGTAGGTGGGAAAATAACTAACATTAGTTCCGTTGTTTAATCATTCTTTCACATAATTGATTAAATCTATAGCTATCTCTATCTATTGGGAGTCTTCTTCAATATACTACAACCTTTCATAATTCAAGTCGATCTTTTTCACCAAGATTGTGGAATGTCAATTTATTTCACTCCTTAAGAGTAGATTTAGATCCTTGCATTTTGTTAACCACTTTGAACATAATAAAGGAATGCTTTCATCTTTTAGAAAAAATATTATAGACTATTAGATTGTTAAGCCCAGTATTGTTGGTATCTAGAACTTTTATTTCTAAGGAAAAAATGCAAGGTCCATGTCGAAAAGCATAAAGCAGTGGTCCACAAACCAAAAAAAAACAAAAAAAAATAAATCAAAGGACCATGAGTAACTTGTTTTTTAGATACTTAGATAACCTCTCTTTACGTGTTAACACTATCAAGCATTTTAAATATGAGATTCCCTTTAATACTTTTTTTTTTCCCCATCTAAATTGTCTCCATAGAGACACTTTTAAGCTTCTATTGTTCTAATTAGTTGACTCATTCTACATTTGTGACCTGTAATCAATGTTACGACCTAACTTTTCATTTGGGTGGAGCAATTCATTAAAATCACCAGTAATGCACCATGACAAGTGAAAAATAGTGTTAAGAAGCGGGAGCTTATCTGAAAATGATATCTTATCTCTTTCTTGTGCTCCTCCTTAAACCCTTGAGACAATAGTTTCATGGTCATTACCTTTTTCTTTAATATTGAGATGAATCGCTCTATTGTCCTTGGCCAAACTGTGGACTAGGACATTGGCTAAGTCCATAAGTATGCCTTAGCAGGATGGAATACATCACATTCGCCATTACCCAATTTGTGATATGTGATTCAATTGATATTATTCTCATTAGCCATAGTTTCAATTAGGAATAGCTAGTCTGAAGTCATATGCAATATGTGCAGCATGATTATAAGACTTGTTATTATTAGTAAAATATGTTTAAAAATATAGAATAACATAATGATAATCTATGAGCATAATTGAAAAATCCAAGCAAATAATGAGGTAATCATCATTCAAAATTAAAAAGTGCATGATGTATAGCAAAATAATTTAATGAAATATGTATAGCACAACTGAAAGTTTACATTTGCAACATTGTATGATTTACCACTCCCAAGCTTATAATTTTAGTAAAAAAGATCCAAGAGATTTAAAATTCCTCATACATCTAAGTTCAATTATATTGAAAGATAAACGTAGATAAAGTAACATATACTAGGTAAAATATTTTTGGTAAATATAAGGTATTGTGCTATCCATTAAGTAATTGAAAAAAAGGAGGTATCATGAAAGGTATATCAATGATGATGATGAAAAATATAATTGTGACAATTTGCTTTAAATAGAGAAGAAACATTGTCTACCTTAATTGAATAGATTACACCAGTTGATCTCCAGTTGAAACAAATAAGAAAATAAATGAGCAACCACGAAAACTTGAAATCCTATCCAGCCATGTCAATGTGAATATCCTACAAAGAATAAGTAAAAATAATTATAATGTGCAGTAGAAATAATTAAGTTGTTAGATTAAGAAATTTATGCTAAAAATAAATACACTATAAAATGAAAAAATGACCTTATATTTACATTGGCAACTCTTCTTCTAAATTGACATTGATAACATATGTGACATTGTAGAAATTTAGAGAACCAAATGATATCCGGAGGCGTAGAACAAACACATATAGGATGCCAGCTTGCATAAATCACAATGTTTATTTGAACGTTCGTCTCCATTGTCCTAAGGAATAATTGTAAAAAAGAAATGAGTTAAAAAAGAGAATGAAAAAAAAAAATGAATCTTCTATGTAAGTGAAATATGACATGTATTTTTCGAATGATGTACCTGATCTCCTAGTCCCTTAAATTTGATGAGGAACATTGAAATAGGAATTCAATTTGTTTTGAGAACAAGAGACTCCTAAGGCGCCACTGAAATCTTGAATAGTTATTTTGACCATGACACTTAAAAATTTATTCAAACAAAAAATGAAAAAATAAGTTATCATGTCTATGGAAGGATGCAAAGTGTATGAAATTGAGGAGTACGTTAAGGATATGAAATCAAATTATGAAGAGCATATCCTAAACCTATATTTGCAATCTTGTTCACAATTACAATATATAGCCTTATCATTAAAATAAGACACCTTTTGATTGCAAATAGAGCAAACATTGTACCAATAGAAACTTTCCATGTCAATATCAATTATACGTTGGAGTAATTTCCATAAAAATGAAACTTTATAAGAGACATGATTTTATTATTATTATTATTAATTGGCATTAATTAAATGCTGTAAAGGATGCCAATGCAAACCATGACTTTTGGCAAAAGGCATCTAATAAATAATACTTTTGCTATTAGATATAAATAGTAATTAATATTATTTGCTATTGAAGAGATGTAATTAGTTAATTAACTAACTAATTTCATAAGTGTCTCTTCAACTATTACAATTGAGATTAAAATCAATGGATGATATTTCATCTCATGAAAAGGTGTATGTCTCTTAAAACCACACCATATTCTTTATAAATAGAGGATGAGTGGTGTGATTTGATCCATCCAAAAAAACTGTTCCTAACAACTTTCCCTCTGAATCTCCATTACGTCCTAAGGCTCCTAAAGCCTATCTTTGTGCGTGAAACACATAGACAGGAGACTTCTTTGTACCCCAAAGATCTAATCACTAAGCCCTGTTGCACAATTAGCGGCAATTAGAGTCTTTAGGACAAGAGTAAACCACCTGCCTAGAAATCTCAAACTAATCCTAGACCGATTCCTTTGTTAATTTCTCCAACAATCTAAAGACTCTAAAACATGGCTTCTTATCTTTGAGATTTGACCACTAACATTGTAAAGTTGGAGAGATTCGACGGAGGGAATTTTCGGCGATGGTAGAAGAAGATGCATTTCCTACTCACCACCTTACAAGTAGCCTATGTCCTCACATCCGGCCCACCATAAGAACATGATGATGGGACCATTGAACAAATTTAGCATCACCACAAGTGGGACAACGACAACTACATTTGTTGCGGCCATATCCTCAACAGCATGTGTGACTCATTATTTGACATATATCAAACTATGCCATATGTAAAGGAATTGTGGATCCTTTTGGAGACAAGATACATGAAAAGGATGCAACTAGTGGCGAGTCAATTCAATAATTATCAAATGAGGGAAGATTGTTCTATAATGGAACAATTTAATGAACTTAAGAGGATTTTAGGGCATTTCAAAATGTGTAATATTAATACAGATGAAGCTATAACAATATCTAGTATAATTGATAAACCCCCTACCGCGAAAAGATTTTAAACACAGCCTCAAACATAAAAAAGAAGACCTTTCTCTTGAGGAGTTGGCTAACTCTCTTCGAATAGAAGAGGAATCCTGCAAACAAGAACAGAATAACATTATCTCCACTGTTAATATTGTGGAATCTAGCCAGCCTAAAAAGAGACATTACAACAAGATTCATAACAAGAAGAATAAAAAGAGAAAGGTTTGTTGGGATTGTGGTAGCCCAAATCACTTGAGATGTGATTGTCCTAACCCCAAGAAAAAAAGAAGAAGGACTTTAACAAGTCCAAATCTGGACCTAAGCAGTCCGAGGGGAGAGAAGAACTTGCTGCCATGATCTCTGAAATGTTGAGAATTCTTGGTGGATTGACTCTGGTGCTACAAGACACATTTGCAAGGACAAGGCATACTTCAAGACCTATGAAGTGGTGGAGAATGGTGTTTTTCTTTATATGGGAAATTCTCGAAAGCATAAGTCCTAGGCAAAGGAAGTGTAATTCTATAGTTTACTTCTAGAAAGTTTTTAACTTTGAATGATGTATTTCATGATCCGGACAGGCTTTTGGCAAAAGGCATCTAATAAATAATATTTTTGCTATTGGATATAAATAGTAATTATTATTATTTGCTATTGAAGAGATACAAGTAGTTAATTAACTAACTAATTTCATAAGTGTCTCTTCAAATATTACGATTGAAATTAAAATCAATGGATGATATTCCATCTCATGAAAAGCTGTATGTCTCTTAAAACCACTCCATATTCTCTATAAATAAAGGATGAGTGGTGTGATTCAATCCACCCAAAAAAATTATTCCTAGCAACCTTCCCTCTGAATTTCTATTACGTCATAAGGCTCCTAAGGCCTGTCTTTTTGGGTGCAACACACAGATAGGGAGACTTCTTTGTACCCCATAGATCTAATCACTAAGCCATGTTGCACAATTAGGGGCGATTAGAGTCTTTAGGACAAGAGGACACCACCTGCCTAGAAGTCTCGAAGCGATCCTGGACTGATTCCCTTGTTAATTTCTCCACCAATCTAAAGACTCTAAAATATGGCTTCTTCTCTTTGAGATTTGGCCACTAACATTGTAAAGTTTGAGACATTCGATGGAGGGAATTTTAGGCAATGACAGAAGAAGATGCATTTTCTACTCACCACCTTACAAGTAGCCCATGTCCTCACATCCAGCCCACCACAAGAACATGATGATGGGACTGTTAAACAAATTTAGCATCCCCACAAGTGGGACAACGACAACTACATTTGTTGCGGTCATATCCTCAACAGCATGTGTGACTCAAAGTTTAACACATATCAAACTGTGCCATATGTAAAGGAATTGTGGAATCTTTTGGAGACAAGATACATGAAGAAGGATGCAACTAGTAAGAAATTCCTGGTGAGTCAATTCAATAATCACCAAAAGAGGGAAGATCGTTCTACAATGGAACAATTTAATGGACTTGAGAGGATTTTAGGACATTTCAGAATGCATAATATTAATATGGATGAAACTATAATAGTATCTAATATAATTGATAAACCCCCTACCTCTTGGAAAGATTTTAAACACTGCCTCAAACATAAAAAAGAAGACCTTTCTCTTAAGGAGTTGGCTAACTCTCTTCGAATAGAAGAGGAATCCTATAAACAAGAAGAGAATAACATTATCTCCACTGTTAATGTTGTGGAATCTAGCCAGCCTAAAAAGAGAAATTACAACAAGATTCGTAACAAGAAGAATAAATACAGAAAGGTCTGTTGGAATTGTGGTAGTCCAAATCACTTGAGATGTGATTGTCCTAACCCCAAGAAAAAAAAAGGAGGACTTTAACAAGTCTAGATCTGGACCTAAGCAGTCCGAGGGGAGAGAAGAACTTGCTGCCATGATCTCTAAAGTGTTAAGAATTCTTGGTGGATTGACTCTGGTGCTACAGGACACATTTGTAAGGACAAGGCATACTTTAAGACCTATGAAGTGGTGGAGGATGGTGTTTTTCTTTATTTGGGAAATTCTTAAAAGCACAAGTCCGAGGCAAAGGAAGTGTAATTCTAGAGTTTACTTTCAGAAAGTTTTTAACTTTGAATGATGTATTTCATGTTCCGGACAGGCTTTTGGCAAATGGCATCTAATAAATAATAGTTTTGCTATTGGATATAAATAGTAATTATTTTTATTTGCTATTGAAGAGATGCAATTAGTTAATTAACTAACTAATTTCATAAGTGTCTCTTTAATTATTACCATTGAGATTAAAATCAATGGATGATATTCCATCTCATAAAAAGGTGCATGTATCTTAAAACCCACACCATATTCTCTATAAATGGAGGATGAGTGGTGTGATTTGATCCATCCAAAAAAATTATTCCTAGCAACCTTCCCTCTAAATTTCTATTACGTCCTAACGCTCCTAAGGCCTGGTTTTGTGTGTGTAACACACAGACAGGGAGACTTCTTTGTATCCCGAAGATCTAATCACTAAGCTCTGTTGCACAATTAGGGGCGATCAGAGTCTTTAGGATAAGAGGACACCACCTGCCTAGAAGTCTTGAAGTGATCCTAGATAAATTCCTTTGTTAATTTCTCCAACAATCTAAAGACTCCAAAATATGGCTTCTTCTCTTTGAGATTTAGCCACTAACATTGTAAAGTTGGAGAGATTCGATGGAGGGAATTTTAGGCGATGACATAAGAAGATGCATTTCCTACTCACCACCTGACAAGTAGCTCATGTCCTCACATCCGGCTCACCACAAGAACATGATGATGGGACTGTTGAACAAATTTGGCGTCACGACAAGTGGGACAATGACAACTACATTTGTTGCGGTCATATCCTCAACAGCATGTGTGACTCATTGTTTGACACATATCAAACTATGCCATATGTAAAGGAATTGTGGAATCTTTTGAAGATAAGATACATGAAGAAGGATGCAACTAGTAAGAAATTCCTAGTGAGTCAACTCAATAATTATCAAATAAGAGAAGAACGTTTCATAATGGAACAACTTAATGAACTTGAGAGGATTTTAGGGCTTTTCAAAATGCATAATATTAATATGAATGAAACTATAATAGTATCTAGTATAATTGATAAACCCCCAACCTCTTGGAAAGATTTTAAACACAGCCTCAAACATGAAAAAGAAGACCTTTCTCTTGAGGAGTTGGCTAACTCTCTTCAAATTGAAGAGGAATCCTACAAAACAAGAAGACAATAAAATTATCTCTACTGTTAATGTTATGGAATCTAGCCAACCTAAAAAGAGAAATTACAACAATATTTATGATAAGAAGAATAAAAAGAGAAAGGTCTGTTGGGATTGTGGCCCAAATCAATTGAGATGTGATTGTCTTAACCCCAAGAAAAAAAGAAGGAGGGCTTTAACAAGTCCAGATCAGGAGCCAAGCAGTCTGAGGAGAGAGAAGAATTTGCTGCCATGATCTCTGAAGTGTTGAGAATTCTTGGTGGATTGACTCTGGTGCTACGAGACACATTTGCAAGGACAAGGCATACTTCAAGACCTATGAAGTGGTGGAGGATGGTCCTTTTCTTCATATGGGAAATCCCTCGAAAGCACAAGTCCTAGGCAAAGGAAGTGTAATTCTAAAGTTTACTTCGAGAAAGCTTTTAACTTTGAATGATGTATTTCATGTTTCGGACAGACTTTTGGCAAAAGGCATCTAATAAATAATGTTTTTGCTATTGGATATAAATAGTAATTAATTTTATTTGCTATTGAAGAGATGCAATGTGTTAATTAACTAACTAATTTCATAAGTGTCTCTTCAATTGCTGCGATTGAGATTAAAATCAATGGATGATATTCCATCTCCTGAAAAGGTGCATGTCTCTTAAAACCACACCATATTCTCTATAAATAGAGGATGAGTGGTGTGATTTGATCCATCCAAAAAAATTATTCCTAGCAGTCTTCCCTTTGAATTTCTATTACGTCCTAAGGCTCCTAAGGCCTATCTTTATGTGTGCAACACACAGATAGGGAGACTTCTTTGTACCTTAAACATCTAATCACTAAGCCCTGTTGCACCATTAGGGGCGATTAGAGTCTTTAGGATAAGAGTACACCACCTGCCTAGAAGTCTCGAACTGATCCTAGACCAATTCCTTTTTTAATTTCTCCAACAAGCTAAAGACTCTAAAACATGGCTTCTTCTCCTTGACACTTGGCCACTAACATTGTAAAGTGGGAGAGATTCGATGGAGCAAATTTTAGGTGATGGTAGAAGAAGATGCATTTCCTCCTCACCACCTTACAAGCAGCCTATGTCCTCACATCCGACCCACCACAAGAACGTGATGATGTGACTGTTGAACAAATTTAGCGTCACCACAAGTGGGATGATGACAACTACAATTGTTACAGTCATATCCTCAACAGCATGTGTGACTCATTGTTTGACACATATCAAACTGTGCCATATGTAGAGGAATTGTGGAATCTTTTGGAGACAAGATACATGAAGAAGGATGCAACTAGTAAGAATTCTTGGTATGTCAATTCAATAATTATTAATTCAATAATTATCAAATGAGGAAAGATTGTTCTATAATGGAACAATTTAATGAACTTGAGAGGATTTTAGGGCATTTCAAAATGCATAATATTAATATGGATGAAACTATAAAAAATTCTAGTGTAATTGATAAACCCCCTACCTCTTGAAAAGATTTTAAACACAGCCTCAAACATAAAAAAGAAGACCTTTTTCCTGAGGAGTTGGCTAACTCTCTTCGAATAGAAGTGGAATCCTGCAAAGAAGAAGATAATAACATTATCTCTACTGTTAATGTCATCGAATCTAGCCAACCTCAAAAGAGAAATTACAACAAGATTCATGATAAGAACAATAAAAAGAGCAGGGTCTGTTCAGATTGTGATAGTTCAAATCATTTGAGATGTGATTGTCCTAACCCCAAGGAAAAAAAAAAGAAGAAGGACTTTAACAAGTTTAGATCTGCACCCAAGCAGTCCGAGGGGAGAGAAGAATTTGCTGCCATGATCTCTGAAGTGTTGAGAATTCTTGGTGGATTGACGCTGATGCTGTAAGACACATTTGTAAGGACAAGGCATACTTCAAGATCATGAAGTGGTGGAGGATGGTGTTTTTCTTTATATGG
>NCQS01110907.1:1436-11755 GCA_002740445.1 Pachycereus pringlei
ATGGGGCTTCAACATAGGTCAAGGATCTCTACAAATTGCAGTTTTCCTTCCAGCTGGCAAAATAAGCCCCAACTATACAACCTATTTTGAGAATGACAAGGTAAAAATGGGCATCTGAAGGACACATATTATTGATTTCAGGAAGGGAAAGTTGTAAACCTTCTAAGCTGCTTACAAATCTTAGGGCATTTGAAGGACACGCATTATTGATTTCATGGAAAGGAAAAGTTGTAAACCTTCTGAGCTGCTCACAAATCTTAGGTAATCTTATGGTGTTTTTATAGCTTTCAAGTCTTAGAGCTTTATTTCCTTTAATCTCTGTTTGTCTTCCCAATGTAAGCCGGTATTGACTGCCTAGACCTCCTAAAAGAGGATGAGGCTAACCAGAAAAAGATAGAAAGACAAAGATTAGGCCTTTTAAAACTAACGCCTCTCCCACTCTTAAGGATCTCTTTATAAATGTTATGACAGACAAAGAGAGAGAGAGAGAGAGGATAAAGTGTTAACAAATCATGAGGAAGTAGGAGAACCTCCCATTTGCTAATGAAGAAGGAGAGCTCAACATTGATGGAAGCTAAATAAATGAGGGTGAGCTAGTAGTTGAGCATTGAAAGCGCCACAGGTGGTGACAACCACGATAGGGTTGGTGGATCAGGACTGATGCCTCCTGAATGCTCAAGCTGGTTTCATTTCCTTCCTACAGCTGTACTCTTTCAAGGGGTGCGTGGAATTAGCTTTTTCATAGTATTGATTTCATAGTGAAATATGGTAGGATAGAATTGTGCTATAATTTCATAGAGTCGACGCACATTTCTTAGAAGATGTAGAAACCTACAATCTATGCAAAAGTACCTAATTCCTTACGTTAATCAAATCCTTTAAACTGAAGGCACAACTAAGAAGCCTAGGATTCAACAATCAAGATGGAGGAGGATTTTTTTTATAGGATTATAATTCTCTAGGTTTATTAATGGAGATTAAAGAAATGAGTCTATGATTGTGAACCATAAGAATGGATTTGGGGGCCAAATATTTGATCTAATCGATGGTGAAAGCCATTAGTGGACCGCCCGCTTTAATAACGACCTTTACTAGAAATGAACATATTTAACTTTTATTTTCAAGTTCCATGCAAAAGGGTAATTTTTTATGATTTAGTCTTATTTAGTGAGGCACCTAACAAGAAGAATATTTTTGGTAATCCATTTTATAAAGAATTGAAACATATAATAAAGTAATAAAATTTGGTAGTTACTTTATTATAAAAATATTTTCATTATTAGAAGCATAAAGCACATAATCATGAAGGGTCAAACAAGAACATTATGAAGAAGAGAAAATTAGAGAAAGAGATAAACAAGATTATTCTCTTTAATATATGGCCCTCAAGACCTACCTCGATCCGAGTGGATCAGCAAAGCAATGGTTCTTGGATTCCTTTACTCCCAAATGCATCAAGGAAGCATGCGGCTAGTTGTTTTCAAGATAGGAATACTTTTGCAAAAGTTTTTTGAGAGGATTTTTTTAGAGTTTCATCACTACCATGTCTTTGAGAAAGATTTTGCACGAGGGAAAAGTGAGTCAGAGTTTTACTAGAGAATGAAGTAGAGTTCTACTACATAGAATGTGGTGCTCAATGAGAGGTAGAGACCTCTTTTTTATAGTGTAGGAAATGCACTTGGCTAAGAAATGAACTCACTAAAAATTGAATAAAATAAAATAAAATCCAAATGAAATAAACTCAGTCAAAATTATTTTCAGCAATCAAAAGTTATTTTCATCAATTGAAATCAACTTAGTCCTAATCTGAAAGTTATTTAAACAGTTGATTAAGCAATCTATCCATGGTATAGGCCAAACAGGCCTAGTAGTAGGCAAATAGGCCTAGTGGCACTCCCTAGGGCCTAAATTATACCGCTGGGCTGGTCAGTGCGGCAAGTAAAACTTGTTTAGGTAATAACTTTCTCATTCCAACATCTACTTGATGCAATTCTTTTTATATTGGAAAGGTTATTGAGTATACATTCTAATGGATTAAGTTTCATGAATAGTCCATAAGTGTGGAGGGATTTTTAGTAAAAACAGTGAATAGTTGTGTTGTTCTCTGCACATGCCTTGCTATCCGACTCATAACTTTTCATTGCTTATCAGAATTGAGCTTACAATATGTCCTTAGAAAGATATTTTGATGAAATCAATTCCTATAGATTAGGAATGTTTTGGGTATAGTCTGGGACTGAAAATAGGTACCAAATCATGGGAATGCACCGTCATTATGATTATGGCCCAATGGTAGCTGCTAGGGCTTTAAAACTTGTCATTAGGAATGGGTAGCACATGGGACGATGCCATCGCTTACAACTTTGGGTTAAACTAATGCTTTGACATTCAAAGATTTAATGGATTATTTTTAAGTACATTACTACAAGGTAATGCACTATCCCATTGGTCCTGCTTCTATTGTGTCGTGCTCTAGGTGAAGGGTTGAGGCCCCCATGTTTAGAAATTGCTCTAAAGTTAGGTTTTTTGACTTTTTAAAAATTATTTGAAATAAATATAGTTTTCATATTCTTTCTAAAACTTTTTACGAATGTTTATCATAAACAAATATCTCTTGTCTATGTACTAGCTGCTAGGAATTCATGCATAAAGTTATGGAACCCTCGGTGGGTTAGGCAATTTTCATCACTGAGCAACAATGCATATATGCAGGCATTTGGTTAGTGTAGAATCCCATGGGCACTAGTTAGGTGCTTGCAAGCACCTTCTTCACATTGAGGACGTGAGTGCAAGTAAAAAATAAGCCCTTTAGCGAGGGGGGTTCTCCAACCTTTAAGACAGCTCAAATTACACCCTTGCCTCAAGGTATCCCCAGCCGAAAGGTTGAGGAGGTCACTCCTATGGCTGTCGCCCCCATTAACAACTTTACTCAAACCACGCTATAGGGCCGTGAAGGTTTGGAGGGTAGCATTCCTGACATTGCCAATGGTGAGGGCAGTGAGGATGCTGGGAAACTTGCCACTGATGCTCTATTGAATACTATTAATAGCTCTCCCAGAGGTTCCTTTGTTAACCCTAGGCTTAAGGGTCCTTTTGCTTTGGATAATCCTCTTCGTGATTCGAATCAGCTTGTATTAAGAGATTGGACAAGCAATAGGTTGAATCAAATCAGAATTCTCTTGCTATCATTCATTCCCTCTCGTCTATCCCAAAAAAGAAAAGAGTTGTCCCTCCAAGAGGCATAAAATTCCTTCCGTCAACCAGGCCTAATGGCAGTCTGTTGAGCAAGGGACTATTACGTCTAAAGATTGTCAAAAAGCTGCAAACGATGACTATTCTCTTTTTATGAATAAATGCTTGAGAAGGCCACCTTTAGAGAACTTTTATGATTAGCTCTCCTGTTCCTTGCTTGAAAACTCTTTGCCGTTGCTGGGAGGTTGCAAGCACATCCTTTTGTTCCTCTTTTTGAGTTGGAATCTGTTAGGATTGACAATGTCGTTCTGAAAACTGAACATCAGGAATATGAGAAAGCATTAAAAAAGGCTAAGACATAAAATGAGAGTTTAAAGAAAAGGTTAGAGACAGAAAAAAGGACCACCTGCTTCTTTAAAGCGAATGTAATCAAGGCCTTGGGCAGCCAATTTCTAAATTTTTGGATAGGCAAAAGCTAAGAAGTGCTCCAAACTCTATGAGGATGTGGACTAAATGATTATATTTAGAAGTCATATTTTGATTTTATACATTTAATATACTTTTATGAATCTAAGTATTATGCGTCTTCTTTAGTAGAATTCTTATTTCTCTCCAGTCTTTATCTAACCTTGTGGAATTTCTATTATTAATTCCTTAGTTGAATTTTTCGACGTGCTCTTTGGAATTGTATTCCTCATAAGTCTTCACTCAGTCACTTGGAATTGTGAACCTCGGCTGAATTTTAACTTATTTTTGGATTGTATCCAGCTTTTCCAGAAATTATAACACTTATAGTCTAATTAGGTGATTCACGATACGAAATTAAATGTAATGGAATATAGATGCTGCTTTTATTTATATTGCTAAAATTAAAATATTAGACCTAGGGATATACAAAGTTCTCAGTTTGGCTAAAGAACTATTGATAGTACTAAGAAAGTGTCTGAAGAAGAATTATAGAGGCTTGCAGTAAATGGTTTGTATACGAAAATGTCTGAGATTGTTGGCATGCTAAGTATTTGGCACCTCTATGCCCCCTAGGGAGAGGCATTTGTAGGTACCTAGGTTGACTTTTTTCTACATGCAGCAAGGTCCTTCGTAATTTAGTCTTAGCTTGTCGTGGTGCTTTCTAACTACTTTTATGCTTTTAAGGACTAGATGATCAGGCTTTCGGGATATGTGAGTTATCCTTCTAATGTAAGCTATGGTGACTCTTGCTTTATAAAGGTAAGTCCTCAGTGCAACTTCTTACCCTACTTTTGATAATAAGTCTAAGGCTTCCATATGAGCCATTTCAGTCCATGATGGCTCTCACCCTTGCATCCTTAGGCTAGTCACACCTATATTTATAGGTAATAAAGTTTCTGCACCACATGTAAGCACGAAAGGTATGTGACTAGTGGAAGTTTTGATAGTTGTCATTAAGCACCAAAGGATACTTGGAGCTCATCCATCTAAGCTCCTTTAGCTCCCTCAGCTTTTTTCCATAATGCTTACTCTATCTACTTGTCAGCAGTTTTCACTTATCCATTTGCTTGAGGTCTGGCAACTTAAATATTACAAATAGTGATCCCTAATCCCTTATAGCATTCCCTAACCTTCTTGCCAATGAATTGTCTACAATTATCAAATGTAAGTAACGTTGGATGTCCATACCTTGTGATCATGTCTTTTTATAGAAAGTATGTTGCTTTCTATTTTGTGATTGTTGTTATTGGCTTAGCTTCTACCTACTTTGTAAAGTAGTCTATTGCTAAAAGCAAGAACTTTCTTTATTCGGATGCTTATAGGAATGGCCCAAGGATGTCTTTCCCCTGTCTTGTAAAGGGTATAGGTTCCACTATTATAGATAGGTTAGTGGCTAGCCTATTTATTTTTAGGGAGTGAAATTGGCACTTGTTGTATATTCTAACATAGGCTAGTGCATATCTGAGAATGGTGTGCCAGTAAAATCCTACCCTCATCACCGTACTCGTCGGAACCCTACACTCTACATGTGATCCACAATCTCCTTCATGAATTTCTTCCAGGACATATTTTATTTTTACTTTGGTCACAAACTTTGAAAGGGTTTTGTATGTCCCCTTCTATAAAGTTCCCCCTGAAATAGAAAAAACAAAGTGCCTTTCTTATGATCTTTTTTCTTCTTAATTGGGATCATTTGGAAATTTCCTATCTTCAAATAATCCAGGATAGGTGCTTTCCAAAAGTTATTGACACTATTACACATACCACATTTCAGTCTGTGCTTCTATGTCTCATAATCTCCCAAAAGGCTAATCCTACGGAATCAATTTATGTTGAACTTGCTAGCGTGCTTAATTCATATGTTAATGGTTTTTAAACCATGCATATGTGAGTTGTCCTAAGCTGAGGAAGTCTCTGATGAATTTTAAAACTTGGCTAGTTATATGACATTTGGTTTCCCCTAATCTCAATTATCTAATTAATCACTTAGTTATGAATTTTTATACCACGCATATGAGAGTTGCTTGAAGGCCTTGCCCACATCTTTAGTTTATTCAAAGCCTTTGATTGGCCTTACACACTTGACAAAGGGGAGAAATGACGTGCACAGTTTGAAAAAAAATCTTCCTAGGACTGCCATGTAGCCTGTTAGCTTATGAAGCTCTTTGATAGTCTTGGGGCACTACATGTCCACTATTGCCTTTCACTTATGTTGGATTTTCTTTAGTCACTGTTTTACTGGTCATGAATCCCACTTCTTGTGATGATACATCTTGTTAAAGTTATAAGAGTTTCCCATAGATCTAGAAGGTGTTGATTTGGACTATTAGACTTGACTATCACATCATCGATGTATCCTCCATGTTACTCCAAATCTGCCCTTAATAAAGCTTATTACCTGACCTTTGATATGTGGCATTAGTATTTTTCAGCCCAAATGGCATTTCTTTTTTAACAAAGCCATATTTTCTTATGATCTTGCTCCTACATTGGTATTTGATGGCAACCAAAGTAGGCATGTGTAAATGCTAAGTAACAATGATCACTAGTTTGTTTAATCTACATATGTTCTCCATGAACCATTTGACTTCTTTATAATTATTGCATTTGCAAACCATTTAGGATATTAAAATTCCTTAATAAACCCGTTGTCCAGCAACTTATGCACTTCGTTTGACACTGTTTTCCTCTTTTCAGGATGTAAAGTGTCTCATCTTCAGATTCACATGCTTCACCACAAGATCTATGTCTAGTTTCTAAACCATGATCCCTGGAGCTATTCTTAACATCAATTGTGTTATATAAGCAAATACATTTGGATATTGTCTTAACAAGGATATCAGTGCCTTTTGAAAAGCTTGTTCTATATCTGGTCCAATCTACATAATCTTGAATTAGTCATCAACCAGGAGTACCTCTTATAATTGACTTTGGCTTTAGCCTAGGGTTGTTGCCATCTATGTTATCAAGTTCAGAGATCAAGGGCATTTGACCTCTAGCTTTCACACTGCTCGACTCTTATTGCTCTATGAGGCATCCCCTATTTCATATTTTGTTTATGGGATGGTGGCCTTCAAGGTGGCTTTATAACACTGCCTTGAACTATTCTGATCTACCATAGTACTACCTATAGAGCCATTTTTTGCCACATATTCCATCTCTAGGTTATAGGTAGCCAATGTTTCTCTTAGATAGTCTAAGAGTGGTTTGCTTACTATTATTTGCACATATAAGGCACAACTATGATAGTATACTTCACCACTGCTTCGTAGCCTTTCCTTTTTGGATCCACACCCCTTGTAGGCAGCTTGATCATTCCATTAAGATATGTGAAGTCTCCTGTGAAGCTTATGATGGGGTATAGTGCTAGGGACATGTCTTTTTATCTTACAGACGAAGCTTGGCAGAACAGCCAGAGAAAATGTGTGTGAAGCTTCAAGTATCTATTAGTACCGTACTAATGTTATAGTTGGCTGTTATTAACTTAATAACCATTAAATACATATTTGAACCAATGACTAGTAACAAATTTATTGCAGAATATTTGTTCCTTTTAAAAAATACCAAAAACAAGGAATTCAAAACAACAATTTCCTTTAATTATGTTCAATTTTTTAAAACTCTCTCTCGCCTCTCTCGTACTCATCCTTCATAGGATACTCTATGTTTTATCTTTTCTTTAGTTCTTTATTGATTGAAGTTCTAATTCTTTTTTGGCCAGGAAATTAATTAATCGGTTCTTCTTAGCCTGAACCATTGGCCATATGCCGGTTTGCATGTCTTCGTCGCTAGCGCTCGTCTTCTTTCAAGCCTTTGACTTCTTAGGTTAGGAATCTACTCTTCTATACCTAATCATGTTGCAATCTTAACGGATCCCCATCAAATTGTCTTTTTTCACTGAGTTAGAATTCTTCCTTTAGAGAATCGTTTTTAATTATATCGAACTTCAGTTTTCATGGTCTAAGTCATTTTCAATTGTTGGTGATGAGAAGTATATTGATTTGATAGATGATAAGGGTGATGTTATAGTTACAAAATCAAAAACTATTAACTCTAAGCTTGAAACTTAGCATATTGATTAAGTTGATGTTGCTACAAATGCTAAGCATGGAGATGAACCCATTGACGAATTAGGTTTGTACAGTAGTTGTGGATGGCATGCAAATTTTAATGATTATGATATAGTTGCTAATCTAGGCACTATTGATTCAGAGGTTAAAAAAATGAGCATTTTCATGACAATGATAAGGCTACTTTTATAGAGCTTGAAGCTGACCCTTTGATAGTGGGGCTATATAGGAATTATGATGCATAGATACATTGCTTCTTTCAACCCAATAGATATTTATAGGTAGTCTTGAGATATACCCCAAGATGCAAGCCTATGTAGGGAGGATTGGTTATTATTGAAGAAAAATTTTGGTTGCTTTGCTCACAATTACTTGGCTATTTGATTAGTCTTTGGCAACATATATTTATGCCTTTGTTTTTCTCCATATGTGCATAAGTTCAGTAGGTTTTTCTTCATCATTGCCAGGATGATGTTGTGAAGTACTTCCTTTCTTTAGGTGGCAATGATGAAACTGAGAATTTTCTAGTTAGATTAAGAAGTTTCAAAGTACGGTTGAGTCGGTTGGTCATACCAAGTAACACTTAGTTATGCTTTGCTAGAGAAATGAAGCGACATATTGTTTTTATTGTGGGCCGGCAAGAGTGCAAAGATATATAATAATTTACAATGGTTTATCAAAACAAAAAGGCTATTGGCTACAGTCCACTTAGGTTGTTAGTAATGGAGATTTCTGATAAGGTGAATCGACAAGAAAAGAAAAATGTGCCCTTTCTCAATCATATAGCCTACACAGTTGAAATGGTATCTATAGATGAACTATATGATGTTGGAGTTATTGATGAAATTTAAATGATGGCTAATTAAGCAAAAAGATTTACATGGACTAGGGGTTCACTTGAATTAAGGGTCAAATGTACATTTATTTGGAGATCCAAATGTTCGTAACATTGTGAAGAAGATATGTTTGGCTAGAGGGAATGGATTGGTGGAACAACATTATGATAGGTTTAAGTCATTGGTTATTGATGTTAAGACATTACAAAGAGATCTTCAAAATGTAAGATCTATTAAAGCTAAGACATTACAGGGAGATCTTCGAAATGTAAGATTTGTTGATTGCATTATTACATTCTATAGAAGATAGATCTTTGAGGCCAAACCGGCTATTGAAAAGCAAACTCAACACCATTGTTACATCATTTACGGTGTNTTACCACCAAAGACTTGCAAACAACAAGCTGCTTTGTTTAATGACCTAGATAGACAATGAGTACGATATCTTGGTAGCAAGTGAAGCTATAGATATGGGATTCAATCTTAACGTAAGGAGGGTAGTATTCTATAACCTTTTAAAACACAATAGGGACAAGATTATTCTAGTTGCAACATCGTAGGTGAAACGAATTGCGGTTGGGACTGGTAAGAGGGCAAGTTGCTGTCTCGAAGGCTAACCACTAATGTTAATTTAGAAGATTTGGGCTACCTAATTGAATGTCTAAAATGACCTTTCCTGAAAGTTAAGAAAGTTAGCCTTTTCCTATTTTGTAAGTAGATTGAGTTGTTTGCAAGGATGATCCCTATAGTTACTTTCCCATAACTCCTTGACAAGTTTACAAAAAATTGCCACAGTGATGGATCTTACTTCATTTATCAGCAAACTGATATAAATAAGGTGGCTAATATGTTAGAGAATGTTCTAGGTCTATCAGTGGAAGATCATTATAAATTTTGCTTCGCTGTTGTCGATATGCGAGATCTAAAGCCAGGTACTATCTCCTCAGGCTTGCAACATCATATTAGCTAGAAACTTCCTATGAATGTGGCATTAGGCATACTGAAGCGTTCTGCTAGAAATGATACAGAGTAATTAGATCTTGAGACGAAGTACGAGGTTTACGATACGTGTCTGTAGTTATTAACAATTTCAAAAATGAGACATTTCCTTATAAACAAAGAGATAAGGCTGTGGCAACAAGTATTGCAGAGTTGTTTGGTTAAATTATAACTAAGTCATGTTAGAAACCAAAATTAAGGCAAATGGGTATGTTTGGTACCAAAAGTGACCCATTAGATACTTTAAATAACATAGCTTTTAGTCATAATTGCGATTATTTTTTGGTTTTGTTCTGTTTTTATTTGGTTTTAGAGAAAATAATAATTTGATGAAATAATGGACGAAAAGAGGGATTACATGTAATAATTAATTCTATGGGTCAATTTCATCTCAACCTAATCATACAGTAATAAAGGGGGGAAAAAAAAGAGGGAAGACAATTCAATGGAGAAGGCCACATGCCTAGCCGGCACTAGCCCAGCAGTGTCCTCCTATGTATGACCTAGCCCATTCTGCTGTTCATTTAAGGCCACCAAGTGATGCAGAATGCTAGCCCAATCTTCAAAGCTTTCACATAAGAATAATGCTGTAATAGTATCGGAACAAATTGCTTTTCGGTCCCTTGAGATTTGGTGAAATGATTTACTGATCGCACGTTTTTAGAAAAATATTTATGGGACTACTTAATTTAGTGTAAATGTTTTTTGGAGCACAAAACTTTGGGTTAACTGATTTCTGGGTCATAAACATTTA
>NCQS01110940.1:3887-14799 GCA_002740445.1 Pachycereus pringlei
CAGTGACCCTTGATTCTTTGTTTGGGATTAGCAAAACCGACCATCATGGCAGATTTATCGGCGGCGATCATAAAACAAAGGGAGATGAAGATTGGGTTGCAGAGACGACCTAAATCAGACAATTGCATCCATGGCTTAAATGTTCATATCTACTTTAAAAGAAGGGACTTGAAGAGAGAGAAAGACGAGAAAGCATAGAAAGAAAATAATCTTTTCAAATGTGTGTGAGAGGGGGAGGCTATTAAAATCAATCAAATGTTGTTAGGGTATTACAACTGTCAATTCCTTTTGGCTTTTGAATAGATAGAAGCAAGAACAAGAATGATGCACAAGAAAGTGAGAGAAAAGGATAGTTAGAGATGGAGTAGAAGAATTTTTAATTACGCATGGCTTGCTTATGTTTCCTTTCTTGAAAAAGAGATGGGCCATAGGGTAAATCATGGACCATATACAGATAGTCGAGGATGGACATATCTTTTTGCTTTTAATTTTTGTGGATTTATAGTTTTAATTTGGGCCAGTACAAACTTGTCTACAATAATGTTTGGCTAAAAATGTAGTAATGTTGTCTAACTTCATTAATTCATTTTGAAGTCTCCTGGGTCATCTTGGTCTAACCTGAAGTCGATGATAAACCTAGTCAACCAGTTTAATCCTAAGTCAACCAGTCTAGCAAGTTAATCCATCGACTCATTCTTCCAACTGGGTTAATTACCAGTTCAACTCTCCTAACATTGGATACTAACAAAATAATGCAAACTTTGAGAGGGTTGGACAATAATAATCTGACTTTCAGAAATAGGTCACAATGCTTTGATCTTTGGGCTTATTTATTCTTGATAACTTGTACTTATCAAAAACTAGCGGATGGTGAGCTAAAACAGAGACAAAAAGGCTATTTTGGTCCTTAATAGATATTACTGCAAATAAATAGGTCCAAAGTTAGAGTATTTAGACCAATTTTGTAAGGTTGGATTATTAACATCCAAACTTCTAAAATTTGGATTATTTGCATCAAAAGACAAATGTTGGGAAAGATACAAAGTAAATATTATTCCTTAATACTTCCCTTCAAAGTGGAGCTTGAGAGTATATGATGCTCGACTTACCTCTTAGATAGACAAATCGCTTCTTCCCAAAAGCCTTGGTAAAAATAATATCAGGTGGCAGTTTGGTTGAAGAATAGGACAGTGCAAGATCACAACTCTAATTTTTCTCGCACAAAATGACAATCAATATCTGCGTATTTAGTCCTCTTATAAAAAGCTGATATTTTTTTGATTACAAAACAAAGGAAAAATGGATTCTTTGCCATATAAAGAGCAACTTGACTACATAAACTAAGCGCATAACTTTCTTATGAAACAATAAAAGAATATTAAGGGAAAACCATCCAATTTGCTAGTTATAGCCACCATCAACTGGAATTCAATTTAGCTCATGATATGGAAACAAGGGTTTGTTTCTTAGTTGGCCAATAAACTTGTGATCCACAATGTTTATAAGATAACATATTGAAGAGCATCCTTCGAAGAGGCATATTCCTTAATATGGATCACAATAAGTATAGATTTGGAGATTGCCATGTGACCATGTTGCTTCTATGTGTTCATCTTTAGGAATTTGTATGACTTAAGACAAGGTGTGAATCGCATAGCTAAGTTTTGGCCTTGTAATAGTTAGAAAGATGAGGTGGCCAATGAGGCGGTAGTGGTGAGTGGGATCATCGAAAGTCTTATCGGTAGCCAAAACAAGCTTATGATTCTCTTCAATGGCAAAAATCAAATGGTTTCCATCCCCAAAGTGTGCATTCTTTTAAAGGTTCTAGAGCATATGTATGTTGACATAGAAATAGTCCAAGCGATCCACAGGCCACTTCAACACGTGGAAAATATTTTAGAGGCCTAAGATCTTTTATGCGAAAACCAATATTTGGGTAGTTCTTGAACCCCTTACATGCTTGAGAATCATCACTAAAAAGGATAATGTCATTCACAGAAACTAGTAAAGCCTAAAAGTCTCTTCCCCGTGGTACGTAAATAAAGATGAATATGGATAAAGTCGCATGAACATATTTTATCAACCTGGAGGACATCTTAGTGAACCACCGGCGAGGAGTTGGCACAGTCCATACAAAGACTTTCTAAGGTTGCAAACCTAATTTGAGGATTTAGATGAGAACCCGGGCGGTTGGCTCATATATACTTCTCCTTTGGCCTGATATGTAGGAACACATTATTTAAGTCCATCTAGTTCAGTTCCCATCCTCTGGCTACTACAACTGATATCACACTCATCATCTTGGCTACCGGAGCAAAAGTTTCATAATGAAAACCTACTAATTGATGATCTGCTCTAACAATAAGCCACAACTTGAAACTCTCTATAGTAATTACATTTGTACTTCACTTTGAAGATCCACCTAGAACTAATGGGCTATTAACGAGTAAGAGATGCTTAACAATTGAGGTCTAATTTCCTTTTGACTCTCGAATTTTCTCTTCCATTTCCTTCCTCCACCATGGATCTTTTATCGCTTCTTGATAATATTTAGGCTCAATAATATTTGTAATAATAGCTAACAAAGGATTGACGAGCATTGGAGAAATTATTAAATGTTATAGTTAACTATAGGATATGGCACACCTGAGGAGCCTCTTTTTGGTGAATTTATGAGAGAGGCATCTTGAAGCAATCATTTTATCAAATATAGTCCTCCAAATATTTTGATATGTTACGGACCTATCTCCTTGTCTTGCTAAAGGTCTAGTTCAGTGTTACTAGCTTTATTAGTCTGCATTGCTGACTTATAAGTGCTCTTATTTGTTGCCCTAATATGTTTTCACTATTTAACGGTCCAACTTTACTATTCGTTGCAAATACATCACTTGTTCTCTCCTAAATAGGGCCGACAATTTCCTCTGCCTAGTGCACTTCTTAGCAGACACAAGATGTATAATTTATGGGCTTAATTCTTCTGGGTCCAACACATTTAAATTGGCAAGTCCCATTTGTTTTTTCATATGTTTGGGATGATATTAGGCTCAACTTCACATCTCCTATGCACTTGAGCATTCATTTTGGAAAAAAGGAAAAATTCCTTTATGAAACACCATATCTCTCTACCAACAAAGATTTCTTTAACTTCTATGTCATATACCTTCCACTCTTTCATTCCAACAAGATGCACAATAAAGATATGCAGTCTACTTCGAGGTGCAAATTTATGCTTTGGTTTTGATCTTAAGGGTGCCAAGTAAAGGCATTCAAACACATGTAATTGATGACAGCAAGGTTTAATACCAAATAAAACCAAGTAGGAAGTCTATGTCTTCAAAAAATAGTGTAGGGTCCTATTAATTTATTATCCTGCATCAAGAACGCAGTCCACCAAAAATTAAAGGGTAGATGAACTTGAGAACAAAGGGCCTTAGTGATGCCTAGGATTCATTCATATTTCCTTTCTACCCTATCATTTTATCGAGGGGTATAACACAACTACTTTAAAGAATTCTATTTTCTGAACAGAATTTCTTTATGGATCTTGACCTAAACTTAGTCTCATCATCATTACAGGTTAATTTTACATTCGTGCCAAACTGATGTCACCATACTGACAACGCTTTGTCAAAGGGAAGCAAACTATTCTTTTCCCATCATCAAGTCGATCTATAACGCTCTAGTTACATCATTAACAAAAGTAAACAAGTACTCAACACCATAGAATGATGAAACTTTATAAAACACCAAAATATCACAATGTACAAGTTTGAACAAATTATTAGGTTTGATTTCACTAACACATAAGGCATTCATCATTAGCCTTGAACTGGTCCCTAAAATGTATATTAACCATTTTCAAGCATTTGGTGATTCTTATTTAATCATCCCATAACTAAATAGGTAATATGAAGTAAGAAATGCAAAATTGGTGCCTTTTACCAGAGGGTAAGGCATCGCATGAACCCATTCCTTGAGGTCAGTGTTAATTATGTGCCCATACTTGAAAATAATAGGGCTGACACCTTACTAAAGTTAACAGCTTCATTTACGCTTCCTAATGAAAGAGGAATTCAAATAGCAATTAGGGAAAGTCACTTGTTGGTATAAGCCTTGGATTACTTTGATATGCTGAGAAAACAATGTGGTATTTTTAAGTTGAAGAAGAGCTAGACTAGATCTGGCTTCTTATTCAATACCTTTAGTATGGTATCTTACCTACTAACCTAAAGAAAAGGGTGGATGTAGTATGGCAAGCACTAATGATGAAGGTCCATCAATGCAACATGATTTAGGTCTTCAATTCAATCAAGGAAATCCTAGTTTGGGAGCCAAAGTCCAAGAGATGGTCCTAGCATTGCAAGGACCAAAATCAGACCTACCCAGGTTAGAGACCATACGTAAACCCGATTTTGTGCATGTTGTTTCTTAGGCCTTCATGAGGTTTAACTCCAAATTTTTGCTTAGTATGATACTTAATGAAGTTAGCTACCATGAAGCGCAAATAAGTTTAAGTTAAATCAAGCACAAGTTGAAGACTCAAGCACATTTTGTTAACCATTCCAGATTAGCATCTAATCTAACTCGATTCCCTTATTAGGTGTTTTAAGCACCTTAAACCTAAAGCTTGATTTCTTATTGAGGGTGTTTGTTAACATCCCGAGGATTCCTCTCAAGCAAGGAAACCAAGTCAAAGTTAGCACAAGAAAGGGACATATGGCTGCACAAAAACTGAGCAAAATCGGCTTCTTGAGACCGGTCACTTCGCTAGGAGGTTTTCCCCCTTAGGAGAGTTTGCTAGAGCTGTCTCCTTGCCTTTTTGGATACCTAGGATAGTTCGAAACATCCTCATCCTCTCCTTAATGCCTAAGTAATGCATGTGACCACTAGAATGCAAGGGAGAAGACACCAAGCACAATCTGGTTGGCCAGCCGCAAGGGGGGATAACAACCATTTTTCTCTCTCTTCCATGTTCAAGAAAGTCCTTTAAGTAATTAATATGATCAAGATTGAGTTTAGTAATTAGTATTTTGATTTACTAGACTCATTATTTATAATTAGCTTAGTTTAGCATGCTTTGTAATTTTTATTAGCTTAAGCTAGTTTAGAGGTTTCCTAAGTAGGAAGAAACCTCCTCCTTCCTAGGCAGCAAAGGATGGACATGTATAAGGAGTTTTGGGAACTCATTTTGTAATCAGTTTTGAGTTTTAAATCAAGAAAGTTGAGCTTTGCTCCTTTGATAATTTTAAACACTTCACTTGCTTATCCTTGCTTAGGCTGAGGTAGGTGGTAATCTAGTGAGTCTTAATCCTTATTTAGGTCATGTTTATGTATCCTAAATAAGATTAAGGGCCCTAAGCTTGATCTTAGTTGTGATTTTGTATCTAAGAACATGTTTAGTTTCGTTTAATCCCTCCCTCTCATCATTCGAATTTACCTAAACTCTAGCTAAAGTTCAGTTTGTTCTTAGCTAACTTGCATTCGATCTTGAGTGTGAGTTGAGTTCTTGTGTGCATCCATCAACTAATTGGCACTTAACAATGATAGCTTGTTTCGAAATACTTCTGAAGAAGTTCTACTTACATGGTTGTCAAAAGAGGAGGCAACTTATGTCTTAAACAAGGTTTATGTCTGGGTATATGATGCTCATGAAACAGGTTCAAAACTTGCCAATCAAATCAAAAGATTGACCTATCATTAACCAACAATAGTTTAAGATGCAATAAAGTCTCCTAAGGCATGCCAAATGCATGATGATTTTATTCATCAATCACCTTAATTACTCCATACAAACATTTCATTTTAGCCCTTCTATACACTGGGTCTAGATGAACCACCTTCTTTGGGTAAGGGGGTTATTTTTTTCAATTAATATGCCATTGAATTATTCCCTCCCCCAATGCCCCTATGTTTACTATTTTGTAAGAAATATGCCATCAATTTGTATTTCCATTTTGACACTGAGTTGTTAGATTTTTTTTTTCCCCTTCAATTTTGCCATCAACAATAACAAGTTACACAATAAGTTGATGCTAATTTGGAGAAAAAAAAACAAGAGTTTTTAGATCCTTTTATATTTTGATTTTTTTTTCTCTGATTTGCCATTGATAAATGTTTTAAAACACTGTGTAACTGTGTGAGATATTATTTTTTTAGTTTGCCACTAGTCAACCTGGCAACTTGCTGTTTGTGGTGAATTGATGCTTTCATTTATTATTTAGATTGACAAAGACTTTTAAATTGTCCATAGCTATCAAATCGAAATTAAGAAAAAAAAAGGAAAAAGGTCAGGTTTAGTATATGACAACATACATGGCTTCCTTCTCTAACATTTCCCTTTCTTTGATTAAACCTTAAAACTCTATTCCTCTCCTAAAACTCTCATGGATAACCTCTAAGAAAGAGCTACACATTGGGTCCTTAAAGTTGACAAAAGGCTATTGTAGCCATATGATGAGCAACACTAACACAGAGTAACAATTTGGACAGAAGAAGACCAAAGGTTAGGTAAGTTTTAGGGTTTTAGGAGCTTATTATAGGAATTTTGAAAAATTCAAAAATTAGAAAATTATCTTTTTTGACTGTGAATAATATTTATTTATGGTTTGAAAATGATAGATGTATGAGCAAAAATTGTGTTTTTCTAGCAATTTTATAGATGTAGTCTTAAAAACCCAGGGCATGATGACGTCTCTGTTGTTGGTTGCCACTTCAAAAATTTGGGAATTTATTTTAAGTTGTGATGTTAAAATTTAAGAAACCTACAAACTTAAATGTCGATTTCATTTGTAGTATGCAACATCCCATCTTCCATCCCAAAAATTAAATGAAATTTTTAGTGCGATAATTCATTGATGTTCAAAGACCCATTGTATATGATACATTGAATTCAATTTATTACTGTGAAAATAACATTTGATTTCTATAGTATTGTTATGATTTTCTCTGTCAAATTTTATATGCTAAGTTTTTACTTAAACATAATTTTATATGGTATATGCAAGCTATATGCAATAAAAGTTATGTGTGAAGTTACATGAAAATGCATTTGCATGTGGGTAGACACATATGGTCTTAAAGGAATTGCATAATATTAAGCACATATACTTGTCAATTACATAGTGAAGGCACTTAGCCTCAAGAGTTAGATATCTAAAGTTTTACCACGTTAAAGAAAGTCCAAAGTTGACATTCGAGGTTTATCTTAGGGGTTGACATGGGGGTAAAACATCAAATGAACTTAAGTACCATTTGACAATTGCTAAGGGTGAAATGCATGGAGAATAACTGGCTATGCTTTGCATGAACATAAGGCGTTGGACAAATTACAAATGATGAAAAGGCAAAGGAAGGAAATGACACCACATTTTATTAATTTGTCACTCCAACCTAAAGCAAGTCATGAAGGTCTTCCAAACCCTCACTTCTATGGCCAAAGGCAAAGACAGGGTCAGGGATGAAAGTGCATGAGAAGCATCAAGGTTACATGATAGATTGATACTACATTGTCGTCCCCTTTCGTTATAAAACAAAACCCATGCTACTTCTTTCTCTCCACCATTCATATCGAGAATCCTCATTCCCCTTTTATTTTTTTCACCATAGCAAGCAAAGTGTAAGGGTGTATGGGGGAGGAACCGAGGCCATCTTGATTGACAGAAGAGAGAAAGTAAGATAACAAGACAAAGACAAGGCAAATGCATCATTAGAATACGAGTACCTAGTTTTACAAGTAGCCAAACCATGTTATACACCCTAATGAAGGAAAAGAGGTGAATGCATTCATTGGTTTGAGCCAAATTGGAAGGAATCAAAGGTCTCCTCCTCCCTTCATTCTTAAAGCATCATGAAGATACTAAGCTGACCTCTTTCTTTTCTTCTTAAAATAAATCACATGGGGTGCTTTAGGTGACAGTTCAAAGTAGAGTTCACATATTGGGACCTGTAGTCAAATGAAGCACGAATGAATTAAAGGATTAAAGTTTATAAGGCATCTTAGTAACATGCATTTATAAATCCTAAGTTTTAATGCAAAAGTAAGCAAGATCTAAAAGGACTAAGCCATTCTTAGAGTATTTAAAACCCATTCATGGATTACTTAATATGCATATGTTTACTAGAGATCATAAGATTAGTTATGTGCGTGCCCTAAACTAGTAAATTTCTTAAAAAATCATCTAATTATGGATTAACAAAACTATCAAAGTTTATGGATGAAAGGTTCAAAAAGCTAAGCACATGACAATATAAGATTATAAGAGTTCTTGCTCAAACCTGTCATTAGGCTATCAAAAGCAGTAAAAAAAAAAAAATGCCACCTCTTGACTTTTCAAGCTGAAACATATCATCAAATTCATTTGATTTGTTGGAGTATGCCGTTATTACCAGTCGTTCCAAGTTATCAGTTGAAAATTCAAGAGACAGTTGGCCAAATGTGCCATTCTTTCTCCTAACTCATTCCCAATCCCTACCCTACCTACACAAGCGTTAATCTTCTAACCCACCACCTATGATCAGCATATATACCCCTTGACAATGATCTCGTTTACATCCATTGACATCAAGGCTATACTTTTTGGACTTCAACGAGCACATGTGATGATTTTTTGAGCTTACCCTTCTTATTTCATCTCTCTTCAATACCAATCAAAACTTTTCCATCACCTATGATGCTAGATTTATCACCACAACCACCATAGAGCATTATTCACCTGATTCTAACTAGATAGTATTCTTATGGCTAGAATGTAGCCATAAGTATGATAAACAGAATGAGCAAAACATACTATGCATCTAGACATATGACTCTAACATCATCAGAAATAGGTATAGAAGGCTCGCAAGAGGTAGGTAGTTTCGGTCATTGGTTTGGACTTAATTTCTGAATTTTCATGCTAACTTACTACATTAAATCTAGGTTGGCTTGAATTCTCAGTTTTTGAGGCTAGTTGGCCATTTTAAACCTTTTTCTTTAATTCCTTTGTTTTCTTTCAATCCTAACTTAACTTAAAGTTTAATTTAAAATAAATTAAACCTTCTATAACCAGTCAAATCTTGCTACAGTAGCATTTTTGGCTTTTTAAACTAATATAGTGGTATTTAGTCAGTCAAAATTAATATGATGCATGGTATTTTGACTTTTTGGATAATATAGTGGCATTTTTGAGCAAGAACACAAGATTACAAGTATTAAGCTGTGTGTTTGTATGCATAGATTTAATGTTAAGAAAAGCCAACCAAGGTTTGTTATTGCTTATGCCTTCATATGCAAATGAAAACTGAGTGTTCAAAGGTTGTTTCTAACATTTTATGGCCAAATACCCAATCATCATATGGATCACATATATATGTACTTGGATGAAAAGTGAATTTTTCAGTAATTATTGGCTAGCCATGAGTTGACATGATTATTATGTTTAAATGGCACACCTCCCGAGTATTGTATATGCTATATGTTTGAGCTTAATTATATGCAGATATATATGTTATTGCGAGCCTAATCCTTGTTAATTCTTTCAATTAATCCGAATTTAATAAAGTTAAGCACTGCATTTCAAATCGATATCTGTAATAATTATACGGTCGTAGACTGAGATAATAAAGTGACCTTAAATAAGATCTGGTAATACTTTTATAAAAATAATCAATACCTATAAATAAAAAAAAATGAGTATATTTACAAAGGTGATTAAAAGTTATATGCTTCATGGAAGATGTTAACTAAGAATACCTTGTATAATATATTTGCCTATGCTATGTAAATAAAATAATGGTATGAATAAGCAAATATAAATGGCTACAGAGGACACATTAGACAATATGGTGAAATTTATAATTCTTCTAACTAATTTATTAAATTACTAAAAACAAAATGAAAGTAATATGAGCATGGATTGAGTAAGTTAAAATAAATTGAAAGAGTTGAAACTACTTAGTTAAGATGAATTTAAATTGTGATGCGGATTATCATTTGGGGGACAAAGGTTGGCCTGAAAATTGGCCCATAAATTTGTCAATTGGTGACGAGGAATAGGCTATTTTTTTAAGAAAAAAGAAAAGAAAATAAAATATGCAATGAGCAAATAAGAATATGGCAGATTAACCAAGGGGCGAAATTTGCTTCACTTCTTGTCTTTCCTCCCACACCCATAGGCCTCCCTTGCTGCGCCTTGCTCTGCCGAATGTCTGCCCATTGTTGGTCCTGGAGCAGCCGTCATTGCACAGCCATGATGTCATCTTTTCCCACACTTTTTTCTATTGTTCCTTGAGTGATTAAGGTGAATCTCAAATTCTTTTTCATTTACCTTCATCTTTATTCCCTAAATTAGTTGATAAATTAAACTCCATTAGCATTAGATTGGTGTAAATTTGAAGTCTATATTGATGATTCATAGGTATTAGGACATATGGGTGCTATGGAGATAGTGAAAAATGGATTTTGAATGTGGGCTGTGAAGAAAGCTCCAATGGGTAAAATGATTTGAAATTAAAAGGGGGTTGTTTTTGTGCTTTGTTTAAAATTAAAGATGGATACATGTGTACAAATGTTTTCCATTGAAGGATTGAGGAAGTGAAGAAAAGCTTGAGTATTGGGGGCGGAAGGAAGAAGGGAAATGGTCATTTAGGATTTTTAAAATAAATTTAGTGATAAATTGAGAGTTAATTTTGGAGGATTGAATTATATTTTAGTGGGTAAATTGAGTGGATTAATGATAGGAAACAATATTGAAACTTAGTTTTTTATAATTTAATGAATTGGAGAAGATGATGGCTTATTATGGGTGCCAATGACAAAAGTAAATGGTAATCTACCTAAATAAATAATTGAAGGGTACCTAAGATTTTATGTGGAGGGAATAACCACTTCAGTTAACGCCGGGAATATGTGTTACATTTAAAAATTGAACTAAAC
>NCQS01110978.1:0-24729 GCA_002740445.1 Pachycereus pringlei
TATGGCCGTATAAGCCAACTATCTAATTAGTTAGATGTCTTCATGGTCAAAGTTAGTTATGTTTTGGGATGTAAACCCCAATACTCCGGTTGTGTGGACCGTCGAGTTGTATCTTTCATTTCTTCATCATTAATGAACTGTTTTGTTTGATGTACTCCGAGCGAGTTGCTCGTTGAGTTATGAACTCTGGCATGTAGCCATTGAGCTTATTTTAAAATGTTTTACGCTTTTGTTGATCCACAGGGGTTTATTATAAGGCTTTTAGGCTGAAAACGGTCAGTTTTTAGGGGAAACTCTGTCCGTTTCGCCCCATAATTTAAGTAGGAAGTTAGGAAAATGTAGCTCTTCCAGCTCTAGGGGCTGGGGGTGTTACAAAATGTTTACAACAATGGCAAGGATAACCTTAGAAAATTTGATGTCAAAAGTGATGAAGTTATCTTCGTTGGATATTCTCAACAAAGCAATGCATATAGGGTTTATAACAAAGCCAATTAAGGTGGTTAAAGAAAGCATCCATGTGGTATTGGATGAAAACAATGATAGAAATGCTAGCTCAAATTCTTCCAAGATCTCAAACTGAGCATATATAATGATGAGGAAAAAGATAAAGCTAAAATCTAACAAAGCTATGATTTAGATTCAATCTCATGACACCTTGAATCAACCTAAATTCACTATCAAGGCCCTTGAAACTAATAACACTAAAGATAATGAAGGAAGGCAAGAGGCAAGGCAAAAAGAAAGATAATAAACACATCTCTAAGAACAACGGAATGACTACAAATTCCTTACATATCATCTGATAAACAACAACATTTCAGATGTCAACTAAGGGGTAAGACTCATTACTCTTTTAAAAATTTGTGTGTATTTTCAACATTCGTTTCTCTTAAGGAACTCAAGAGCCCTCATAAAGCCCTTACAGACTGTAATTAAACCTTAGATATGCAAGAATAACTCAACCAATTTGAGAGAAACCATGTTTTGTCCTTGACCAATGGACCTAAGAATTATCTAGTCATTGGAACCAAGTGGATGTTTAAAAACAAGCCAGATGAGTCTAACAATGTGGTTAGGAACAAGGACAGACTTGTGGTTAGAAACAAAGCTAAATATTATAACCAAGAAGAAGGAATTAACTCGGATGAGACCTCTGCCCTAGCTGCTAGATTAGAAGTTATGAGAATGTTGCCTGCACTTGCATCTTTCATGGGTATCAAGTTATATCAAATGGATGTGATATGTGCATTTTAAATTATTACTTGTAAGAAAAGGTTTATGTAGGGCAAACCCGCTGGTTTAAAAATTCACACTATACTAATCTTGTTTTCAAGTTGCGTCAACCTTACATGGATTAAAACAAGCTCCTATAGCATGGTATGAGAGGCTTAGCAAATTCTTTATTGAAATGATTTTGAAAGAGAACAAATTGGCAAGACTTTGTTCGTTAAACGAAGGGGAATCATTTTCTACTTATCAAATATATGCTAATGATATATTATTTGATGCTACCAATGAAAAGCAAGAAATTTGAGATGAGTGTGATATGAGAGTTGAACATCCTCCTTGCATTATAAATCAAGAACTGCTGAAATAGCATCTGTATCAAGCAAAAAAAAATATGTCAAGAAACTTCTAAAAATATGTAGTCTTAATAGTTAAAAGCATGCTAGAACTCTAACTACCTTGAACTGTTAGCCTAATATGGATATAGATGGTAAGCATGTCCTTGAAAAGTTATATAGAGGTATGATTGGATCATTATTATATTTGACTACAAGTAGGCCTTACATCATGTTTAATGTTTGCTTATGTGCAACATTCTAATTAGCCTCTAATGAATAAAACTTCAAGGTTGTAAAAAGAATATTCAAATATCCCTCTCAAACCTAGGACCTTGGTTTAGGGTATCTAATAGGTGGTGAACTTGAAGTTGTAGGGTACTCTAATGTTGAGTCTATAGGCTATATGGTTGATAGAAAGAGTACTTCTAATTCATGCCAATTCCTTGGACATCTGCAGCCTCATTGCATTCAAAGAAGCAAAATTTAGTGGCCATGTTCACTACTAAGGTTAAATACATTGTTATTAGAGCTTGTTATGCTAAAATATTATAGATTAGTTTATAGCTAATAGCCTTGGATTGGATTAGGCATGTAAGTGATTGGATTAGGATTTTCTTATTAGGATAAAATTGGGATTTTCTCATGTGTCTGAAAGGTTGGATTGTGAAAGTCTATTTGATGTCAGATCTAAAGTGGATCCAGTCTTAGTTAGACTTTTCTATGCTAAGCTGGAGAAAGAGGGTCCTAAGGGATATAAGTTTTATACCATTAGTGTCAAGGGAGTCAAGTTTACCCTTACTCTAGCGTTAGACTAGATCGTTCACCTTAAGGTCAACACTGATAAGGTTTATTACCAACCCCTTGCTGATTGCGTCCAGACCTACTTAGAAATCTACATAACATTTCCTATGAATAATGACAACAAAACGTTCTTCTATACTGGTTATACTTTAAACCAAGGATTCTGTGTTATATTCTTATTCGAATTGTCTATCCAAGAGAGAATACAAAAGGGACTCCTCTTTACAAGGCCCTTGGAACGGTACAACACATCATGTCTGACCATGACGAGAATTTTTCAAAAGACTATTCTTGAATATATGCAAAAAGTAAAAGAGGCCTTAAGGAATGCTAATCTTGTTCATGTAAATCTACTAATTAAAGTATTTAAGTACTTTGGTATTACTCTTGACCATAAGAAGTGCATAGAGTATGTAGGTCTAGTCATTAATAAGGACAAGTATGAGTCACCAAAGAACAAGCTCAACTCCCCCAGATACTGGGTCTATGAAGACAAACTCCCTAGCAAAGGTCATCACCAAAAATCCTTTCAACCCATATCTAATCCTAAACTATCCACCTCATCCCTTGAGATTTGGAACTTGAATATTTCCTTACTAGCCTCTATCCTAGACCACTTTTAAGAACTACCTAGCTTAACATTAAGTATACATATTTTAATGGATGATGAAAGTTAAAGGGTTGAGGTACTTGAACCAAGGTCTTCAAGTTGTAGTATGTGAGTTTGTTAGAGAAGCCATTTGAAGTCAACCTATAAGGGATCCAAATTAGGTATTTGAGCATGTTTTGAAATAGCTATTTGACCTAGATTGCATTCAAACCCATTTCTGGATTCTTACCAAAAGAAGATGGAAGAGGAAGAGAAAAATAAAAACGATAAGGAGAAGAAAGACAAGAGAAAATGAAGGCAAAGGGAGCACATGGTTATGGACAAGGAGGAATATTAAGCAGCTTAACCAATTTCTTCTTGAAGAATAATCATTTCCTATCTCCTCTATTTTAAACACAAATTTCATGTTTTACAAAACAATTCTTATATTCGGTTTGCTTGGATATTAGACAATTTATTTGGTTATTATAAGTTTTAAAACAATGCCCTACATCAGTTATCTTGATTTCATCCCACCTTTTGATGAAAGTCAAAGGGGGAGAAAATTTGGTATCTTTTTAATAGGAAGTAGCTAATAATCGTGCTAAGGGTGGCCCTTGAATCTTGTAGGAAGAAGCAATACTTAAGTCAAGGTATCTTACGATTCAATGTCCTTGTGTTAGCATTAAAATCTTAAATGCTTACATATATGATAAATTGCCTATTCCTGCTTGATATGTCTCTCTTTGGTTTGCTATATTCAAGTGCTTATATGCTCATATTTGCTACCATATAATCCTTGATATGTTTTTACGTGATATAGTAGGCATGTTCATGTTCTAGGATGTTTGGAAAAGTATTGATCCATACATGTATTGCCTAAATATTGTTCGCTCTACTCATACGCTATTCGTTTAAGGGGGAGTAAAAATCATGAGCATCATTAACCATCCATGCTTGGATTGCTTATCTAAAGGAAAGCCTATTTCTTGAATTCTGTCATATGCCTATTGATAATATCTTATAACAAATTTTCATCCACTGGAAAGAGGAGATTGAAGAATCCCCTCAATGGGATGTGATTATGTGCTTCAAGTGATAATACATGTTTTGACAGTAAAGAACATTTTTATAGCTAAAAAGATTACTTGTTTATGTTGACACAATTATTTGAACTTTTCTTATATGCCTAAATGATCATAGGTGACTAAGATGAGAAGCTCTATGGGAAACATATTGTCTAAAGCTTCAGCACTAGAGTACAGCTATCTTGAACTCTCATCATCAAGGACATTGATTGACATGTCAAAAATAGACCCGTGGCAGAGTCATAAAATTTCCACAGTGTAAATTAAGCTTGAACTGAATTTTATGATAATGTGATCAATCTCATTAATTTAGAAATTGTGTATTTATGCCATAAGAAAAAACCTAACTTATTGTATATGTAATTCCATGTTATATAAATATAGCACAAATTATTGTGCCAAAGCTACTTATCAGTTTACAAATACTTGGCTCCTTGACTATTGAATTACCACATTTGATTAAAATGTGTTAATTAAATTATTTACAATTTGATTACCTAATAATATTTTTTAGGTAAAGGTTAGATATCTTTTCATTCCATTCACCTAAAAGCAACGCTTATATATACCCAGATTTTATCAATATAGGTGTAGTTAGACATTCCTCTCCACCTATTAATAATTATTCTTCCACATTCCTTAACTAAAGTAAAGTAGTCTCTATGTCTTCCTTGAAAAATTCTTTTATTTCTCTCTTGCTAGCATACGTTGATGATCATAGATATAAAAACATGTAATCTACTTCTTTGCTTGTTGCTACCTCTTAAAGATAGAGCCCAATTAGTCCAGTTATTGTAAGACAGGTCCCCACCCAGAGGTGTAGTATATCCCTTATAATTAGTTTGTGAACAACACCGGTAAATTAACAGTATAAGAAACATGGATGCATGTTTCTATCTCTTGGCAGCAAAGCACGCATTACATTTATCTTCAACTTGCATAACAAATTGTGTCAGCCTATCACTTGTTAACATTCATTGATGCATAACTAGCAAAACTATGAAAGAGCATCTTCGTACCTTGTATTTGTGCCAAATAAGGGGATACCAATTTATCTAAGGATGTTTTTACCTAATAACTCATAGCCAGCACTAGAAGAATAAATACTAAAAGGATCTTAAATCCATTTACCAGTGGCCATATCAAAATCTTGTATCATTGTATATCTAGCCTTAGAATTCTTGTCCAATACTAATTGTCTTTTACTTTTTGTTCATTATGTCAGATAATTGTCTACCTGAGGTAGTAGTGGGTGCACTTTATCCACCGTTCTTAACTAATCTTTGTTACATGCCAAACCAATTTGTGATAACAGCAACATTCTAACTATAGTATTGTTTTATTCGTAGCCCTTCATCTATCTTTGGTAGGCATAAAGCATTCCATAGCAGCAGAGCATACCCTTTTTTCCTAGGTTCATATTTTCATAACTTACAAATTTGCGTGATCTTCTTTAAACTAGTCTTTGGAAATATAAAAATTTGGCTTCAGCATGAAAACTATATGACAAGCACAATGTTAATGAGTTGGATGTTGCTAGCATTAGAGAAGTTTTGCATAGACCACAGTCTAATTCTTGTTGTGATTTCATCAGCAAGTGTCTAAAAGTCTTACTTATTAAGCTTTGAAGATTTTCTTAGCACACTGAAATACTTGAATTACCGGGTAGCAAGGTTGAAATGAGTGATTATAGTCAGCCTATTCACAGTATAGATTACCTAATAATCTTGCTAATTACTTATTCCTCATTCTCTAAGATAGAAGATTAACATTGTGATTTTCATAATACAATAGTTGGTCACAAATTAGAACCAAAGACAATAGATTTAACAGTTTTCCTAATTAGGATAGGGCTAAAAGTACTCTATGCCAAAGTATAGTTGCATTCAACCTTATCAGAAATAGAACATGTCAACATGAAAGTTTAGAAACAAGCTTATCCCTATCAAACAAGGAATGTAACGCCACTTAAATAAAGGCTGAAAGAGCTCTTCTCCAACCATCAAAACGTAAAGACTTCACTAAGCAGTTATCAAAAAATTAAACATTATTAAGGACTAGCATATATCGATAAGAGAGAAGCATTCAACTAAATATTTTAAAACATCAAGTGGTTACCTCATTTAGCATACTATAATGGCCCAATACTTTATGCCTATAAATAAACACCTTAGCTAAAGAACAAGAGTATGCAACATATGAATATGAAGAGCTCAACTTATACTATAAGTGTGATTGTAATCTTGAGTGATAAACTTCCAAATCATTGTAATGTTTGTACATAAATTTGAGAATCCTCATGAGATAAGAAGGTTGAGAGAATTTTGCATATATACAAGAGGGTTAACTGGGAGAGTCTTCCATCTTAAGTGGGGACCCAGGAGAAATCACTTCAAGAGGGGTCATAAAGGGTACGTTGCCATCAATAGAGGTGAGCAAAAAATCGGGTACCCAGTTCTGGACCCCAAATCGTTTTAGACCTGGTGAGTAGAGACCCGAACCTAGTTAGACCAGTTTCAGGACCGGTTCTAAAGTTTAGGGCCTAGTTATAACTAGGTTTGGTACTGTGTCCTGAAAATTTAGACCCAAACTTGGACCCATTACCCAGTACCCGATCAAAATTTAAAGAATTTTGATGAAAAGTATAAAAAGTAAACCCTTATTCTTCAAGTAATGTATCTTTTGTACCGAGACCCAACTCCCAACTACCTCAGTTTAACTCTTTGTCTTTTTTGCTTTCAATTTATCTCCGATTTGCTCTTTATCTATCTCGACTGCCATTGATTTCTTCCTTCAAGCTTTAACTCCTCTCTCATAAGGATTGTTGTGTACTACATACTTGTTTTTATATTATTTTGATAGTTTCCCTCGCTTTCTCTCTCTATTTCAAGTTAATTAAAATAATTTTTAGGTTTATTGTTCGTTTTATAATCTTGATTTGTTAGTTTCTAATTGACATTATCTCTAATTCTCTGATTTTATTTTAAAGTACATGAATCTTCTTTACAGCTTATTTCATATTTAATTTAGCCTTATAATTTAGTTTTTAGGAATTTGGCTTCAGATATGAGTTCTCAACTTCTTTCAATCCCTCACTCTCTGTATTTTATTAGGGGGAAATGAGAAGAAAAAATATAACTTAGGAATCAAGTACTCGGAATCGGGCCCGGTCTCGACTGGGTTCGGAATCGGGTTCAGGGTCGGTTCCAAATTTTAAGACCTAGTTCTAACCGGGTCTGGTTCTAGTTCCTAAAATTCCAACTGCGTACCCAGTCCCGCTCACCCCTAGTCGTCAAGGTCCTTCGATGAACACTTGTAGTTGCATTATCTTAGAGCAACTTAATACAAGTTGGTTGAATCCTAAGGAAGGACCCTTGGGGGGGTGCTCCGGTTGAAGGGTAAACCTTGTGAACAAACTCCTCGTGCTTTACATTATGTTCTACTCTTGTTTTGCTCAACTCCCTTGATTTGTTTGCTCAGTGCCCTGATTATATTATTCAGTGTCCTTGAGGCGGCTTTATTCTAAGTTATATTGAGTATATGTTTTTACTGGCAATTATTTATTGTTACCCGATTTAACTTCCTAAAGGGGGACTTAGCTTAATTGGATCAATGAAGTTGTCTTTAGTTGCCATACCACCATCATTTTTGGGTAGGCATAGTTCATTCCATACCAAATGGGTATCTTCTGCCTTCAGTTGCTGCTCCAAAGAAAATTTCCATAGATTTGAGTGACTATAATAGTCATATGCTTAGGTAGAATGAATATTTAAGTGCAAAACCAAACATACTTAACAACACCAAGTTAACAAGATAGGCCTTACGTGCATATAGAGCAGGCAAATATTTAAGTTTGGGTCAAATTTGGGTTAGACATATTGGATAATGTCAAAATTCAGACAAGAAATTGATGTCCAATACCTGATTTTTTTTCAGGTTGGATAATTTGAGAAAGACTAAATTCGAGTCAAAATCGGATTTGGACAATAGAAATATAAAAAATATTGTACCCGGTTTCAAAATTCGGGTGAAGAATTCATGACTGTACCCAAATTTTTTCAGGTCGGGCAAATTCAGGTATTCAGGTTGGACAATTTTTTGACAGCTCTACCTACATATGATACCTTTTGTATTGACCAACCTCTAATTTTGGGTGTGATTTTCTCATTCAGTACTCAACATTTAGTTTTTGTCATTCTACTGTGTTTGATGGGCATTCTTGGTACCTAAAGGGGATGGAACCTTATTTAAAGACTTTGAATCTTCATAGGATACCCCAATAAATACAGTATGAGATTTGTCCATGTTGACCTCTAAACCAAGACATATAGAGAGGGGTCGGAAAGCCATCATTAAACACTATATTCTTTGTATATTCCCTTTACAAAACAACAATAAGTCATTAGCAAAATTGAGATGACATAATCCTGTCTTTTTAAATCCAGGATTAAAGCTAAAGTCATCTTGCAAGGTTACTAGCTTCAAAGCTTTAGCCAAATAGTCGATAACAATCACAAAAATGAATGGAGACATAGAATCTCCTTGTTAAATCTTTTCCACTTCAAAAATACCCAAACAATTGGCCATTAAAGCATATGGAAAACTTAGTGATGATAATACGAACCATAATCCTTTGTATGAACAATGTAGGGAAGCCTAATCTAAGCAGCAATTTTCCACAAAATCCCACCTGATAGTGTCATATACTTTTCCATTGTAGCATATGATTAAATCTCTACACATTATGCATAATAGATATTCCTTAAATGAAGACACTTTGAATGTCACTAATAAGATAATGTAGGGGTGGTTTCAGTTTTACGCCCAAGGGTTTTGTAATACACTTATCAAGTGTACTATAGGAAGGATTAAGTACCTTAGGAACCATAGCAAAAGAAGTAGCATTAACACATAGGAAGTTTGCCTCCCTTATAAAAGTCAACAACTTCTTTATAGATCTCTTTCTCTAACTATACCTAGGCTGATTTATAAAAGGCACACTCATGCCTATCAGGTCCAGGAGCTTTGTTACTAGATATGTCAAGCATATTAGCCTGAATTTCTTTTTCAATAAATGGATGAAGCATCAAATGGTTCCCTAGAAAAATAACCTGTATACTTAGATTCAAACCTTCTTTGACTTTTTCCAAAAACTTTGCAAAGTCGCCAGCTAAAATGTGCTCATAACTTCTATTGTTCTTTAATCTGAGTGTCAGTCTCATAAGTCATCACTTTGATCCCGTCAGTGTAGAGCTTCCATTTTGGACTATTATAGAAACAAGTTGTGTTTTGGTCCCCTTGCTAAACTTTAATGCTCTTTTGATTTTCTATATGGATAAACTCTCCTAGCCTGCATGAGTCTTTTGTATTCTTTGACAACACCTCTCTACTTTTCAATTAACTAAGTGTTAAAAGGATCATTAGTGTAACTTCTTCTATACTTCAAATAGACATTGCTGAGCTTCAATCATCTTAGTGTGAACATAACTAAAGTGAGACTATTTGGTGAGTAAAAATGGAGTGGAATGGAATCAAGGAATGATCCTTGATCTCATGTGTTTGAAGAAAAAAAGGAATGACGTTAAGTTCTAATCCTTGTAGCTGGGCTGTGGATTATGGACTAAAATCAAATCTATTTTATTTTAAAGAGAATTATAATGATTAATAATAATGATAGTAATAACAATAATAATAATAATTAATAATAAAAATAATAAACCTAATTATTACTATTAATAATAACTATAATAATAATAATAATTATTAGTATTAAAATTAATAATAGTAATTATTAATAATCACAATAATAATAATTATTAATATTGATAATAATAATCATAATAATTATTAATATTACTATTAATATAATATTAATAATTAATAATAAAAATAATGATTAATAATAATAAAATAATAATTATTATTACTAATAATGATAGTTAATAACAATAATAATAGTAACAATTATTAATTAGAATTGGTAATAATAATAATAATTATTAATCATAATAATAATTATTTATGTTAATAATAATTATTAATAATTATTATGAGAATTACAATTAATAATAATTATTATTATTAATGTTAATAGTGATCATTATTAATATTAATATCAAAAATAGTAAATTATAATAAAAATAATAGTTAATAATAATAATAATTTTTATTATTATTATTAATTAGCAATAATAATAGTAGTAGTAATAATAGTAGCAGTAGTAATAGTAATAGTAGTAGTAGTAGTAATAATAATAATATCATGACGATGTTGATTCTAGGGGGTTGGCAACTTGAACCCTTTTGGAAATGGAAGGGTTCAAGTTCATCAAGGTTGGGGGGACTTGATACCCCAAGGTTTCAAGTTTTATCCCTTTAAAATATTCGCTAAAGACAAAAGAGTGAAACTTGATATCTAAGAGTTCAAGTTCCATTCAATTCTATCTTACCAAACAACCCTGAGCCTTTTTCGAGCATCTCAAAGACTCCTTTAATGTTTTAAGTCACCTTACTACTTATAAATGATTAATCATGACATAGGTATGTGTGACTATTATCTCACTATTATAAGTCACTTGATGGGTTAAAACATTTTATAGCGGAAGTAAAGAACGATCGAAATGAAAAATTAAAATTCTTTAAACCAATTGAGGCCGTGAATATCTCTCTGATATGTTTAAAACATTTTGTAAGAAAAAGGTATATGATGACAACTAATGGTTCCATGCACTCCATAGTAAAACAATATTATAGAGTGTAGGAATCGAACATTGCTTGACATAATTGGATCAATGATGGCACCAGCTAATCATCCAATTAGTTTTACAGGGGTAAACTGCTTATGGAAGCTTATATTCTTAGCTATGCACCAAGAAAAAGTGTAGCTATTAGTTATGGTATGGTAAAAAGCCATACTTGGATCACTGATGCCTATGGGGTCGGTAGGCAATGTGCATAACCCACCCACAAACATGGAAAACTTGGTCCAAGAGATATTAAGATGGCGTTCATAAGGTATCAGGAACATTCCAAAATGGTATGTGATATACAGGAAACATTCAAATGGTGGCATAATAGAAATTGATTCCCACAATGTTGATTTTCTTAAGGATGAGTTCCCAAGCATTGGTAAGATAAAGGACGACTACAACGATATGAGTTACAGTAAGACATTCAACAATCTCTTGGTGAGGGAGAGGATTTGAATTCTCTTTAGAATACCTCTATCTGACAGGAATGATTGAGGTTTCTTTGCTCAGGAGAATAAGCTTCATCCTCAATTTGCAATTTCTAAGGAGAATCAACCTGAGAATAAGGTCTGTCCTCAATCTCCAAGTTTTGAATGCAGGGTTAGTTCACGTATTCAGTATCCTACACTTCAAAGGTGTAGCGAGTAATTCCCTACATACTAAGGGTCCCACACCTTTAAGAGAAAAGAGGATTCTCATATAGACAGGCAAATAATGAAGGTTCTAGATTTCAAAGAGTGAACGTGTAAGAAGTTCTCGATAATATTTCCAAATTAAAGAGGAAATATTCCTATGCATTCCCTAGAAGGGAGATGAGCCTAGTAACCCCTTTTCAAGAGTCGGTCGATTCACTAAACCACAAGGAGTGCATGGATGCCATAAGAAATGAGATCGACTCAACGACATGGTAACCCAATTGGAAATTGGTGGGTTTTCTAGATAAAAGGTCAGGCGGATGTATCAATTGACAAGTTCAAGGCTTGTTCATGGTGAAAGGTTTTAGCCACATTGAGGGTATAAACCATGAAAAGACTTTTTCTCTTATGGTGAGATCTGTATTTATTTGCCTCTTACTAGCCCTGGTTGCCCATTTGGCCTTAGAGATGTTCAAGTAGATGTAAAGATTTCTTTCCTCTATGGTAACCTTGAGAAAGAGATCTATATGGACCAACCATTGGTTTGGTATGAAAGGATTAAGAGCACGAAGTGTATCATCTTAAAAGGTCTATATATGGTCTTAAGCAATTTTCTAGATCTTAGTACTTTAGATTCCATGAAGTTAGTACTTTGTTTGGCATCTCTCTAATTTTAGAAGACTATTGTATGTATATTAAGAAAAAAAACCAAGGGGATAATATTTTTTACTCTGTATGTTGATGACATACTTCTAGCTAGGAACAACTTGGAGATGATAGAAACCACAAAGCAGTAGTTATGCTTTGTCTTTAAGATAAATGAAATGAGTGAAGCTAGGTATGTCCTATGTATAGAGATCATTAGAAATCATCCCAAGAAGCTCATGGGTATGTGCGGGGAAGCATAAATTAAAAAGATCTTAGAATGCTTTTGGATGCATAATTCCAAGCTATATATACTCCAGTCAAGAAGGCTTTGACCTTAAGTCTTAATCGATACCCTAAACAGATGATGAAAAATGAAAAATGATCAATGTTCCCTATGTTAGTGTCATAAGAAGCTTAATGTATGCAATGTTCTATATGTGGCCTGACATTTGCTTTGCTATTGGTTTGGTAAGTTGTTACTGAAGTAAGCTAGGACATGCTCATTAGCATGCCATTAAGAAAATCATGCGCTCCCTTTGTGGTACTACCAACCTAGTGCTTTGCTATCGAGGGGACCTAAAGTTGAGAGGATACTCGAATGCCGATTGGGGTAGTGACCTTAATGAGTCTGGGTCAACCTTAATATATGTCTTCACCCTTACTGGGGGAGCCATATCATAGTGTAGTAAAAAGTAAGACTACATAACACTATTAACTATGGAGGTAGAGTACTTCACTTGTTGCCGTACTACTTAGGAGCCAATATGGCTTAGAAGCTTTCTTCAAGATCTTAATCTCACTCTTAGGGTTGATGGTGCTATTGAAATTTTGTGTGATAATACTATTGTAATTTAGTTTGCTAATGATCTAAAATCTCACACAGAGGTATAATCATTTTGTGCGAGATGCTATAAAGGCAAAGAGGTTGCCATTTTAACAAAATGATTGATGGTCCCTTGACTAAACCTATTCCACAAGGTGCTTTCAGAGCTCATATGATGAGTTTAAGACTTCATAGGGTTTATCTTGGATGTATCTTGTTATATAATGGACATGTTTCTTCTTTAACGAACATTTATGTAATGAAGATCAATGTTTCTTTTTCCAAATGTTCATAATCTGTTATTTCATATTGGACATAATGAAAAATCACAAGCTTTCCAATTGGCCTAGTCACGTAAGCAATTGCCCTGATTCTTAAGTAGCAAGAAGGATGATATTGAATCATATTGGTGCTAGGTGTGCAATAATGATTCATCATACTAGTAGTGTATGAGTGATAAATTGTATTCACCTTAGTAAGTCTAAGATGAAACTCTAGGAAGTCTAATATGAAATACCTAATTTCATATTAAAGCCCTAAAAGCTAAATCTTAAGTGTGAACATTAACATTTTACATGTTGATCCAGTGGCTAATGTCAGATTTTTAGGCAAAATCCAAACTAGTGATTTACATGGCATAATAGATGATATGCCCAAGTAAGTGGAGTTATGCCATGGTGCACATTTCATACTTTGTGTGCTTCTGAGATAACCTGTATGAGGAGTGACAATTGACTTCCTTATCTTTGTTGTTATGTGTTACTTAAACCTATGATATAAAGTTGAAGCTTGATATTCCTACTTAATGTGTTTCGTAAAGGCTAAGATCTATACAGTTCAACAAAGCACATTAGGATTGAAGTTAAACTAAGATGGAACATCATGAGTGTTCATGGAAAAATTATCCATCTTCACTATATCAGCTTGGGCGATTATGTTGAGTGTATAAATATATGATATATTGTTTAGAATAAAGGGACTAAGAATGCTACAAGTGCTCTTTGGATGATTTAGGGAATCATGTTACTTGAAATTCCTATTTTAGTTAGATGGTGACTAAATGTAAAACTATTGATTACTATTTGGTCACATGCCTTATTCCCAATATGAATAATGAAGATTGATTGATGGAAATACATGTAATTTATGGCTTACATGGCTAAGTAAGAGTTGTTAAATAACCTTCGGATACTAGGGTTACGAAGCATATGATAGCAGTAGACAATGAACAATTTCTTTGTTGAATTAGAACCGAAGCTAGTAAACACATAATATCACACTAGATAGTTAAACTTGCTTAGTTTTTAGCACCGCAAGGAAATCTACGATGAGAATATTCCAAATTAGCCCCTTGTGGTACTTGACACAGTTGTTCAGATAAATTAACTAAAATAACTACTTTAACTAATCAAATATCCACAATTAAGAGGAAAAGAAAGTTCATTCAGATATCCAATAAACGAGTACATTCATCAATCAATATTAGCCATCAATAATATAATTTATCATACTCTCAAGTTTTAAATTGCTAACTTGCTATTCTAGAGGGCAAAGTATGCATTGAAATAAGGATTTTTCATTAGAGTATATGTTGCCCTACTAGATGTGTTTTGAATAGGACTTCCAACATATAAATTACAAGCTCTAAACCTCTAAAGCAACTTCAAGTATTGTAACGAGTGACATAGTTCATGACCCGTAAAATTTTGAATATATTCAAATTTCATATAACTAGAAAGAAGATCAAAACACAATATAACATCATTGTTATGATAAACCAAGCATATACCTTCAGTTCCAACCATAGGGCATCCTTTTCCTCCTACGGTATGTTCCTCTAATTAATACACTCAAGTGGTATTTTTCTAGGGTCCCGTGCAAGGCAGCCAATCAACGAGGACATTTGACTTAAGAAATTTCTAATTGGTAGGAGTTCCTCATCAAAATCAACAAACTTAGAGTTCTTCAAGACCTTGCTCTTGTTATAACCATGACCCTTCTCATTCTTTTCATTGGTTGCTTACACTCACCTTCTACCTGTGACATTATGACCACTTTTAGATTTAAAGTTTGAGTTTTTGTTATATGAATATCATGATTTGTGTCATTATTCACTTTGTTTGGCCCATGTACTATAGCAAAGATTTAACAAATCAGAGACATATCATGCAAAATTGCAGATGTGTAAGCTAAGCCCCCCAAAAAGGAGAACCTACAACTTTCTTAAAAAACTCCATCATTTTATGTAGTACTAGCATAGAGACATACTTATATCTATTGAACACCATGGGGTAGGAACTCAAATGTGATTCAAGTGGTACATTATTCCCCCCTTCATGCATTTAAGCCAAGAGTCATAAAAAATGGGATGACTTTGGTGGAAAACCTTGCCATATAAGTAGCACGTACAATAAGAATAAAAGCTTAATGTATGAAAAAAATACAAAACATCCTATACATGGCATATCTAAGCCTTACTTGAGGAACTAGTTAATTTTGTTGGGAGCCATGGTTTGGATGTGCATCATTCTAACTTTGGTGGTTCTTACATAGATTTATATGCCACAAACTACTTCGTGCAAGTTCAAGATAGAAAAACACATTATTAAACTGTAAATCAGCAATTATAGAATTAATAATCATTTATAGACATTTTTGTACGACTTACATAGGACCATTTGCAGGCACCTTGCAATTCTTAGAAGCATTAACTTTTTCAGCATTTCTTTGTGGACCTCTCAATGTTAAAACAAGAAATAACAAACACAAAGAATAGGATAAGAAACTCATTCACACATAGTACACACATAAATAAAATTCTAGAAGCTTATATCATATGACTTATTGACACTCTTAAGTACCATGGACCATCTGATAATAGCCATTTTCTCCTTGCTTTGGTTCATTTCTATCCTTTTGTATTTTGCTAGTTAAAGGACAAATTAAATTAAGTTGGCAAAAAAAAGAGGGTATTTTTCTTTTTGCTCAAAAGCATAACATTTCCTTTTACTCTAGGTTTAGTGAATTAATTAGTTAGACACCCTTGATAGAGAGATTACTTGAAATAACAACATTTTCTTCACCTTGATTAGAGGTGGGTTTCCCTGAGAATAGAGAACAGTGAATCGATGTACCCTCAAGTGTATCCTGATAAAATGAATGGTTGGGAATTGCTTGCTTTAAGCTGGGGCTATACTTCAGATTGGAATTTGTATTCCTTCCACTTAAAGTAAAAAGGTTCTCTACCAACATAAGTGCAAAACTAATCAATATTTTTAGTATTTATCAATTTATAATTCATTTTAGGAATGTGATATGCCGCTAGTTAATTTCTTGAGATGCCTTCTTTTTGCCTACCAACTTTCCTATAGAATCCATAACCTAATGCACACAAGTATAATTGGTATTCATGTAATAATCTAAGAGATATTACAGACAGTGTGAATGTATCAAATTAACAATACAATAAGTAAATAATATATTAAGAACTTTAAATGAATAAAGATGAAGATATTACAGGGTAGTAAAAATCAAAACAAAAGCGACATGTTAATAAAGTTATTTTGTAAAATTAAATAAGTATCTATTGGCATCTTTTAACACATAAGGGTAAACATAACTAATTAGAACTAAACTTATATGACATTTTATCTTCATCATCACTTTCGCTGGTATTAGCCGCAGATTCCATCTCATCATCATTATTCTTTTACATCACATCAATTAAAGGATCATCCAAGTGACTTTTATGGCATCATCTATGACATCATTGAATTCCTCTTCATAGACCAAATTTGAATGAACTCCTTCAACAAGAGCAACTTCTAGAATGACATTAGCTTCTATTTCAAATTAATCTCTTAGCAGAGTAGCAACTACTACATGCTAAGTTTTGTCCTTGGGTTCTAGTGTATAAAATACTTGAACTTCTTGGGATGCAAGGACAAAAGTCATTTGTATACACACACACACAAAAACATATACACAAATACACACAAATATGTATATATATGTATATATGTATACATATATATGTACATGTATATGAACACACACATACACACGCATGTGCGCGCACACACACACACACACACACACACACACATATGTATTTATATATGTATGTATGGATGTGTGTGAGTATGTGTGTAAACACACATATGTATCGACACATATATATGTATATGTATATGTATATGTATATACGTATATGTATATGTACACACGTACACACACGTGTGTGTATGTGTGTGTATGTATATATATACACACATATATACTTATATGTATAAGAGTGAATCCATATTCATCTTGTTCCTCTAATAGGATCTACCTAATCACATCAGAACAAGATGATTGCTGTTCCTTTAGAATAACTCAGCCCAATTATTCACGTCAAAACACCATAACAAGTAATACCCCTACTTTTGTGATTGAATTCACCAGAACACCACAATTTTGGGTGACAGCTATTCCTTTTTTGAGATCATTTATACACCAATTATGCTAATTAAAGGTGGTCTTAGTCATCATTACCTTTAACCACTATTGTGGAAATATACTTAAGTATGTAAAGTCGTTAGCAATGTAAGAATCAGATGAAGATGCCTAGAAACTTGACAATTGACGTAGTGTGTTAAGCTAAGTATAGTTGAGCATATGAGTACATAAATGTAATTTATTTCTTAAGATACTATCATTTTGGAAAAACCAATTTGGAAACCTTACTTTATGAATCTCAACGCTATTCATCATTTGTACTTTTACATTCACTACTAATGATCTCACAGTGGTCTCTAAAATAAAACGGAATGAAAACCAACGAAATGTGTTGTTAGGGTTTTGTAGTAATAAACCTAAGTATCCATGCATGTTTACTATGAAAAGTTTGCATAAAATTAGACTTCCTCTTAATTAAGTAGTATATCACTATTGAACGTCTTTCTTTGTAGATAATGCATGGTATTTTTTGGAGAATATAGAATGTCCATCGTATCCTTCTTCCTGGTTCCTTGAGAACATATTCTCTCTTATCTTAGAAGCCTACAAATATCTAGCATAATATGTTAGGTCTTCTTCGACTATACATCCTTCAGTAATGGAACCCTCTGGATGACTTTTATTACAAGCACACGATTTAAACCATTTTCAATTCCTAAAAGTAATAAAATTAGAAAATAAAAACTTTTTGCTTCTTTGTGCTTTGCCTTAAATAAACTTTTAAGAGAAAGATGATTGGACATATACTTTTCTAGAGGATACATCCAATGATATATAATTGGACCAGCAAAACTTGCTTCATATGGTAGGTGTGCAATTGGGTGCGCTATTATGTTGAAGAACAAAGTAAAGAAAATGCCCCTTAACTAGCATAAAATGATGACACCATGATCTTGTAACCTCTTAGAGTCTTCATGTGTTGCAACTTTAGAATAAAGTTCTTTGAAGAAGTTACTCGAGTCAATGAAAACAACACCCAGATTCTTGTTCTATATTTTCCTCGCAATCGATGGCAGTATGATGGTTGTGAATTTTAAGCTATAAATTTTACCATCCATAATACACCCTTAATGTTTGTTGCATATCCATCTAGCACCCTCAAAGATGCTACTAAACTTGTTTTTCTCCTTGTTGCTTAATGTTAAGCATATTGGAGGCAAATATGTCTGATTAATGTGCTTGACAAAAGGGAGATTTTTGCCTTATATTCAGCTCTTTGAAGTCAAGACATGATTGCAAAGTATTTTTCATCTTCCTCTCAATGCCTAGAAGTGCACCAAGAATACTCTCTAAAATGTTCTGTCCTAACTGCACAATGTCTACGTCATGGTGTAGTAGAAGATGCTTCTAATATGGGAGTTGCGAAAAAAAATATTATTTTTCTTCGAAGGCACTGGTTTGTCCCCCATTTTTCTTTTATTCTTCTATGAAGTATTAGGGTACTTCCTAAATGTAACTTCAAGTCCCTCCATTTGATCTAACAAATTAATTCCAAATTGTAATGTCAAAGGAGACCTTATTTCTATTTCTCTATTAAATTCCCTTTTTCTACGATGAAATTTGTGATCTATCGGTAAGAAACGATGATAGCCCATGGAACACATTTTTCTTATTCTCTTCAAATAAAGGTAGCATATATCAATATTATAATATGAACATGCATACCTCCCTTTAGTGGCCCAATCTAATAAATTACCATATGTAGGGAAATCATTCATGGCAGAGATTAAAGCTCCTTGTACAATGATTTTTTGAGGCATCATGTATTTTTATGCTAGGCTCCCATAACTCCATTAATTCGTTAACTAATGGTTCTAGAAGCACATCAATGTCATTCCGGGTGCCTTCGGACTCACGTGTAAGTCATGAAAGAATCATATAAGGTTACCCCATGTACAACCATGTAGGTAAATATAAGTCATTACAACCACATGCCATATGCTATATTGAATATCCAAGACCAACTGAATTAAACCCATTGGTTGCCAAGCAAAGCGCTTAATATTTCATGGATCACTAGCAAATTTTAAGCACTTATCATCAAATCTTTTCTAAGCATAAGAGTTTACTGGATACCTTAACTTGCCATCCTTCGTGTTCCCATCAGCATGTCATCTCGTCAAGGAGTTGTCTTAAATGACGTATAAAGCCTTTTAAGCCTATGCATTAATAGAAAATGATGTAAAACCTTTAGTAGAACTATATTCCTAGAAGCTAATCTCATGATCATCCCATCGTCTAAGATCTTGTACCTTAAAGCATTATACTCAAGGCACCTATCTATCCCTATCTTGGCCTTTTATAAAAGAACATAATCATTGGGACATGCACCAATTTTCTATACCTAACACCAAATTGTTTAATGATGTCTCTTATGTGCTTGAAGGATTCTGGCAATGTTGAGTCTTTCCCTATTAGTCACCCCATGCACACATTTAAGGTGATACGTCCTAAGAATAAAGGACACTTTAGCAAACTCTTCATGGCTAGGATGATGGGGCTACCTTCAATTAGCTTAAAAAAATGCCTTTGCTTCATTATTAGGGCCCGATGCATTATTATTAGGTTCATGACTTTCGTTATAAGGGGCCTCTCATATTTTTTATCTTTTAATAAAATTGGTTAGTACAAATTGCACAAAGGCATTGAGCTTTATCATCAGTGGAAGAAGTTACAAACACATGGTCAAGGAAGATATCTAAATACTCCTTATAGTCATTATTTACTATCCTTAGTTTCAACCAACTCTTGCCTGTAAACACATTGATTGATAAAGAAAATACCTACATAATTCATTTTTTTAGATTATTGCAATTAAACAATTAAATGACATAACCACACAATCAGAAAGACGATTGATGAATTATAAAGCTAAGTGCATACATATTTCATCTCCTATGTGTTCACGTTTATTAGTCTCTAGGTCTAACAGAAAAGGTGAGTATGCTAGCATATAGTAGTTAACAGCAAAGGTAGCCGTAGCAATAAAAAAAATACTATTAATTTTGATAAAGACACTACACCATGATGTTAGAGTCCAAAGAAACTGTAAAACTTAAGTATAGACACCAGCCACCTATGAAGGAAAAAATGACAAAAGCCAAGTACTTGTAGTCATTTGCCATAGGCAACAACTAAAATTATAAATCAACCAAAGATTAGGCTAAGTGATGGATGTCATATCTGTATAGGATATTGTAGGTGTTTGGGAGTCATTTTATGGCATTAGTATACTTAATTGTATGATTTATGCCCTTATTTCTACTATCACACTTGGTTTCACTTGTTTTTATAGTGTTTGTAGATTTTTACATTATCAGCCAAGTTACATGAGTAGAATGAAGATTTAAAAGTCTTGTAGATCAAAGAAGATGGCAAAAGAGGCCTAAAGATGCCTAACACGGGCAAACTGTGGTCAGAACCACGGTCTAGGGAGATCTAAGAGAAGCAATAAGTCAAAAGAGGGAGAGCCACAAGGACAGAAGGCCCCATGGTCAGACCATGGTGGGCCCCATGATCAGACCGTGGTGGGTTGCTAGATTCTTTTGTGGCTATTGGTGTTCAATGTGTGTGACAGTTTTGCAGACTTGATTTCATTGAAAAAGCCATATTTTACTGCTTCATTGATCATCCGATTCCATTCCACTCTTCAACAATCATCATCTAGTTAGAATTTAGAATTAGATTAGAGAGAGTTCAGAATAACTTGAAGGTGAAGATGTACAAGGATCCCGGGTCAGGTTCGCATCAACGTATACAAGCACGCATTGACTGAGCAATTCCTCTTCCTTTTCTTCTCTTTTCTCTTTAGATTTTTATGCATTTTATATTCGTATTAATTTTTATGTTAAGTTTTTTGTTAATGCTGGAATTGAGTTGAATTCTTATGATTGAACAAATTCTTATTTTGATCTAAAAGTTCTTCAGATTTGTTGGGTTTATTCTGTTGAATCTTAGATGTTGATGCACTAGGAGAAAACTTGATCGACTTCTTGCCTGTCTTAGATATTTGGTGAAGAATTGAACGGTGAAACTGGATGTTGAAAAACTAAGCTTCGACTTAATGTGTGGGATCTTGAGAAGGATTCACCATTTAAGAAATCCTTAAATCTGATAATTGTGTTCTTATTAATCTTAGATTAATCAAAAACCCTTGAGAAATGGTAGTTGATTAGGTTTAAGAATTTCATTCCACCTTAAAAGAGGGGCTTGATAAATCGATTATTGGTTTTGGAATTACCTGTCTAAAGAAGTGGTGCTTGATTAATTCTTGAGTTGGAACATTACTTGATTTAATTAAATTCCTTGATTGTTTACCTATTAGATTAGATAAGTACCATAGTTCAATTTCATTCTCAAATTTTGATTTTCTTAGCCTATCTTGAGGGAATATAACCTAATAGCTTGAACTAGTCCCTATGGGAGATGACCTTGATATGCTACAATGCCACTGTGTGCTTGTAACCCTATCAAGTTTTTGCTGCTGTTGCAAGGGATTGGCGTCGAATATTGGGTTTTTTCCGATAGATTTTACTAAGCATTTTGTTTTTCTTTAAAAAAAACAAATAAGAAATTTAAAACTAAATAAATTTTAGGAAAAAAACAATGGCAATTTTCCAGTTTTTGCAATTCGAGCATAAATTATTTTGAAGGTATTTTAAACAATTAAATGTCTTTCTTACTCAATGTGGTTATTATGTGGGTAAATGGGAGATTTTGGAATAGTTGAGAAGAGTGTGAATAGTAAAACCCACGCTCTTTTAGAGTATTGGGGTTTTCCCAGTAAAAGGGTTGATGAGGCATGGTATCCGTTTGAGTGGATTGAGTTTCATTTGAGTTTGAAATGGCTAGTTGTAATTCTGGATATTCATGCCTTAATTCTTGTGCATGCTATTCCAGATCTTATTATGCTCCTTTTTGGTGTGATTGTGTAATTCTTCTGACCATGCCATAAATTCATGTCCTTGTATGCATGCTATGCTCAATGTAACTTTGCATCACCTGTGGATAGCACAGATATTATCCTAACCTTACCTAATTCATCCTTTCCTTTAGCTTAGTGCACGGGGCTCGAAATGGGTGAACCTTTTGGGAGATTTACTAGGTGTAGTATTGTTGATGCATGTTTTAAGTCGGAAGATACTTAAGATGAGGTGCATGATCTAGTTGAGATTCCTTTGGAGGGGTCATATGATATATTTATGCATGAGGAGTCTCCTAGCCTTGGTTTTAATGACAGTGTTCCCTCCAATCCCTTCAATCATTCTCATGCTTTCCCTCTTTGTTCATTACCATCTCCTTCTCCGGAGTATTACATTGATACGCCCATTGAATCCTATGATTTGTGATACTAATGTTGATTTGGGCTGTGAGGATAATGTGTTTGACGTGCTTGGTGGGAATGTTGATAATTATGTGCCCCTTGGTTACTTAATAGAGTGTATGATCCCTCCATTAAACCTTATTGTGTATGCCTAAAGGACTTCTATAGGAAAGTCATCCTAATTATGTTCTTTAATCCTTCCTATGATTTTTCTAATGCCTTTGCTAAGGTTAAGATGATAATTATCATCTTTGGTGGGAATTTGGTTATTACCTCTTACCTTATATTTTCTAAATTGTGGTCCCAAGAGTTTAATAAACTCCTATGTGTTTTGACGACATCTAATTTGACAGGCTGTGTCTTGAAGTTGTGATGGAGCCGCTGATGCTCCCTTTGCCTCATTCGCGAGGAGGCTTTAGCTTTGGTGTACTCAGCACCTAACCTAGTGGGATCGTTATATTTTGTTCCCTTTCCCTTCTCTAATTTTCTTTACTTTGAACAATAATGCTTTATCTAAGCATAGGGGAAGGATGGTTTAATGTTTCTGTGTTGGTGTTTAGTTTGTATACTTATTAGAGCATATAGTTTTAGGTTTCTTTTTGTTTGTACTAGTGTGTTCCATTTAGTCGCATTTTAGGTTTGCATTTAGGATTGCATGTAGGGATGGTGTAGATTAACTTGAGATGCCCTCCAATTATGCTTTTGCTAGGCATGATGGCCTTCATGAGCTTGGTTGACTTTTGATGTGTAATCCCTTTTGGTGCCAAAATTTGAAAAGGTTTTGTGAATGTTTGTGGTTTCGACCCTTATCTTGAGTAAGAGCTATGTTGCCTCCTTAGAGTCGCTGGCACTAATGTTTATATAAGCTAATTGAGACTTTAGTAGATATCCTAGGAGACTTTGAGCCATATTTGGACTAATCATTATATTTAGTCTTATGTTCTTTTGTGTGCGTGACTCTTCCATATTGTATATCTGGAACTTGCCTAGAATCTTGTTCAAAACCACATTAGCATGTGCATAGTTGATGATACGATAGAGGCATTCTTTCTTTGACATTTTAGCCACATAGTCAGATAACCTGCCTTTGTGTTACATACTTATCCTTTTTGCTACCCCCTTTGATCTATAATCCTTTTCTTTTTGTGATCCCTTCATATTAACCATTGGCCAAACACATGTTCCTAACCTTTAAGCCAAGTCTATGGAGCTTCGCTTCATCTATGTAGTGGGTGGTTTTGGAATATTCGAGTTCAAGGTAGCTTTGTTATGTTGGTTTATTGAGAGATTGATGTTATTCAGCATTTAGCTATGTTTTCCTCTTATTTGGGTTCTGTATATGTATTAGATTGTGGATTAAAAATTGGTGGTCCTATGCCTTTCAATAATTGAAATTCTTATTTCATTTTCTAAAACAAGAAAAAAAGGGGGAAAAAAAGAGAAAAATCATATTAAAAAAAGCAAAAAAAAGGAGGAAAAGAAAACAAAAAAAGAGAATGAATAAGTTAATTGGCATTTGATACGCACATAGATTGCATTCCTTCCTTTGTCGACTCATTTCCTACATGATTCATTGGGATATGTTCATTGGATTGTTGGGGTTTGGAGTGTTGGAGAATTTCATGGTTGCTTGGTGTCTTATTAGTTGCTCCCTAGGAATTTGGCTAAATAGCTCCGCATTGCCTAAATTCACTAATCCACTCTTTTCCCTTAGCTCCTTTTTAGCCCATGTTATAACCCAAGTGAAGTCCCCTTGATTGTTATGTGCACATTGCATTTTCAGTGGTTGAGAATTTGAGAGCCTTGTCAAGCATATGGTAGATTACATCTTTGGAATGAGTCTTAAGTGAACCCATGCTATATTTAAAACACATGAGTGTGAAAGTGATTCATATTTTCCAAAAGTGAGGTTGTACCAGTCCATTTGGCACCAATTAATTCCATGTGCGTGCCTGATGTGCTTTGTGGTTCCCTAGGAGTGATTAAGTTTGATATCTAGATGGTGGTA